>ARYC01005407.1:0-30640 GCA_000711775.1 Oxytricha trifallax | reverse complement strand
AGACTAGAAAAAGAAAGGCATTCTAATAAGCTCAGCTTGGCTAGAGGAACTTAAGAAGCATCCTTATCTTTCAAGTAAGCTTTGACATATAACTTTGTAGGAAAATCTGGCACTGCCATATATCTTATGAAAGAGCATGCAAAAGTTCACAGAGAAAGAAAATCGCAGACAATTTATGAGGTGTTCAAGAGACTTTATAAAGATTTCTAAAAACCAGATGAAATGAACATAGATGCAGGAGCTGGCACTAAGAGAAGAAATATGGGCCCAAGCAAGCGCATAAGAAGAGGAGAAGAAAGAGAAGCCAAACCCCTTTATGGGTTAGTTTAATATGTGAACTTATTCATTCATTTAAATCTAAAACTTATTTATAAACATTCATTCTTCCCTCTCTCGCACAGAAAGTTGTCTTGTCTACGCTCACTCTCTTACAGCTGCTTTGAATTAAGTCTACTGTATCGATGGGCAAGTCATGCATCAGATGATACAGCAGCAGCTTCTTGTAGTGAGTCTTGATTTAACTCCAGTAGAATTCAATTCCATTAAATTAAGGGCTATAAGGAACCTTGTATACAGGAGTTATGTTTAGCTCTTCATAAGCTTTCTTAGACTCCTTCGTCTTATGAACTGAGAGGTTATCTACAAACAGGATGATCTCTTGTTTACTATACTTCTCTCTGAGCTTATTAGGAACTCTATATACTACTCTCGCTTATTAGAGCGAGGGTGAATAACATAACTCTCTAGGCCGAATCTTCACTTATACCAGCTAAAATTGTATGGGTACTACCTTCACTTTTTAATCATAGACTTTTATATTATCATACTTCTTATACCAAGACTTATTAATAAAGGTGTTGAATGTAAATACTGCTTCATCAGCGTGTATGAACTTGATGTTATTAGTAATAGCTGTCTGCATTTAATCATATATATAGTTTAAATTATTACTATAAAATGGCACTGTAAAATCAATCACTCTCTTCACTCTGTTGACAGTCTTGAAAGTAATACCATTTCTTTTATAAATATTGGCTATAGGCTAAGGAGAGATACGCATGTCAGGAAACCTGGGATGAAACATCACAGCTCGCTAGTCTAATGGAAAGTGTGCCCAATACTTCAAAGTCTTCGAGTCGCAGAGGAAGTCAATATGGGCCTGAGAGAACTTTTATTTTCTTGCAGGATGCGTTCAACAACCAGAATTAAAATGCTAAACAGCTAGCAAGCAGTGATACCTAACAGTTGAGGCACTCTTGCGTAATAACTTTGCTATTGCTGCATAATTTGTACAGGTTTGGCTTAGTCTATATTAATACTTGTACCATACCTAAGCTTAAGCAGTAAATCTAAATATTACTCATCATAAATAGACCCTAAATTTCGCTAATTTCTATTTCTCATTTGCAAATTGGCCTAATTTCTCTCTAACCCCAATAAGACCCCAACTATACCCTACAAATCAAAGCACTTATAAACCTCACTAAGGGGTTTTGGGGTTTTGAATAACTACTCATCACTAAACTATAATGCTGCAATATGAGTACTATTTCAAAGCAAAAATTGAAGAGAGTCTTACAGATAAATACCAACACGAACGAGAAGCAGTGGAGCAAGCAGTAGAAAAGCACTTTGAAGATATGAAGCTAGACCATGACAAACTCATCAACAAGTTCCTCAAGATCAATAAAGATGAGAAAAATTATCCATTGTATAATCTTAGGAAGTCACATAGAAGCAGAGTTAGCAATGCACTGAGAGGAGAAGGCTATTGAGGATGTTAAAAAATATGACTAAGTTAAAGCCAATAAATATATGATTGTTGTGGATTAATGAATATTAAGCGAGTTTTACTTCAGGCAGATTTGAATAATGTAGAAAAAATCTTATTTACATTAAAATAGAGACTTATGTCTGATGATTTATACTATTAATTCCTCAGTAAAATATTGATTTAGACTTCTTTCATTTCTTCAATTTTATAAAATTAAACACTTCTATATGAATTTCTTGAATTTTAGATATTTCTTAAAATGAACATAAGAGCATGTTCATCTAGTATAATAAAGAAATCTTGAGCAGAGGCATCTATCATCTTTAAAATCCAGAGTAATCAACTGCGCCTTCTTAACAATAGGCACAGCAACCAGCTTACTAAGAATTAGGAAAGATTTAAAATAGTCATCATGAGGAAGTCAAAAAAAATTAACTATAAAAGTCACATAAAATTGATTATATTAATGGCGAAAGCCAGTAAGATCCAGCTGATAAACTCATAAAAACCAGTTCTACTCCTAAAGCATTTTAGTCAAAAATTAAGCCACCTAGTGTCTTAAAGACTCAACTTAATCAAAATTAAGTTAAAGGGAATCATAGCAAGAGTGATGTAGAGGCAATGACGCAAATGAAGACGAGGAAAAAGTTGATATGCCCATGATCTTTGACTAAGAGTCAGAATGAAAATAATTACAACAAGTTTTCTTAATTAATTTCTTTATTCAAAACAAGTTCACCACCCACCTATAATTATTTCCTTCTTACACATAATTGAATAACTTACAAATTCTCAATGAGTTTGCTTAATAAGGTGAGAAATCTCTTCAAATTTATGGAAAGCATCTTCTTAATGATGGATCATTAATCTATTGAAGACCTCAGTAAGGTGTTGATACAAGTCCAGGTTGATATTGTTACCCATGTCCTTGACTTCCTTCAGTTAGGCTTTGATGTGCTCTAAGGTATCTAGACTCGCACTCATATTTTATTTCTTAAATATAAAATTCTTAATTATTTGATTTCCCTTTATTTTGGTATCATCTCAATAAAATTATACAGGGTGTTTTATTATAATTTTAAAAAAAAAACTTACAATAAATCTCATGAATTTAACTCTTTAAATATCAAGTAAAGGATTGTATTGGAAAAAAACTAATCCATGTTATCACATAATCAGATCTTATCTTTTAACATGCTAAAATATTTCATGTTCTGGAGCTTACTTGCCTCTACACACAATAGGCAAAATATATTCCTCAACTTTCCTTCTCATCTTAACCATTATATTTTCATTTTTATTGGATAAAGGCCTTGCATCAATCGTGAAGAATCCATGTGAATTTCCCATCACAGTGTCTGCTAATATTCTATCCCCAATTAAAGCAATTGGTGAACTTGACTATTGATGTAAAGTGTTATATTATTCATTATTTGATTGTGAAAGCGGTAGATTGAAATGCAGGTAAATATCATCTTTTACTAATGGCTTTTTTAATCTGTGTATGATTACTGGAATACCTGTGATTTTTTCCAAAAGCTTTGCTTCCTATAGTTAAAAGATATATTAATTATCATCATTTTGGCCGGTAATTTTATACAATTTCAAATATATTATTGCTTAATTATAATTTATATCGCTAAACTTATTTAATGGTCTTTGTCATCGGTACTGCCAACCGAATTACTCAATATAGCCATATTTTATAAGCCAAATACTTCTTTGCACAAATTAAAACCATCTATTATTTAGGGATTTAAATCTTTCTCATAAATATTTGTCAAAGCGTTGCCTTTGTCAAACACCACATATTTAATGCCATTCCAATTATTTTCATATTACATACGATTTACTAAGACCGAATAACTGTGTATTATTAAAATATTCATATTTTAAGAATAAAAATAATAATAAAATGGATCATAAACTGAAGACATCAAAGAAACTGGGTTAATATTTCATTTTTGCTGGAGTTTAAGTAGCTTAATTATTTTACAGAGAATATTTTATCCCACATCTTGCTGTGTAAAATATAAACAATATTAATTTCAAGCTATTGCATTAGAATGGCATTAAATCAAGGGTAATTAACTAATATATCAAATTAAATCTAAAAATATTAAATTCATTATATATTATGTTCATTTTGAAAGTGCTGCTGAGTGTTAGTTTACAATTGATATTTATCCTTTCTTGGTAGAAACAATGGATCCATAATTGCAATCACTAAATAATATAGGTTGAACAAATTATATCATTAATTTCACTGATATTATATAGATAAACCTAATTTATTCTTACTTTCGTTGACTTTAACTATAACCAGTGGGTGCTCTCCTTAGAAATGTTAGATATTGTTACGATATGCCACTAAGCAGCGTAATAAGTCATTGCTCTAGATTTAGATAAATAATTAATCATTATATTTTAAGAGATAGAATAATTAACAATGTTATCATTAAATTTTAGGATTTATTTGGAGCTTTTAATTAGAATAACGTTTTTAGTTAGCTCAAGGATTTTCATCCTCACTTTGTGATTAATATTTTGGCATAAAAAAATTAAATTAAATTACTGAATATATTATATTATTATTACATTTTAGACTTTTTATATTTTGGTACTTAAGCTGAGAGAAACTCAAGATAGTGAACAAAACACTCTTAAGCTAAACTTTCTCGTTTTAAACCAACAACATATACAAACTACTGTGCTAAGTTATTGATATTATGAAGTCCAATAGGGAAATTAAATGCTGCTCCAAGGTGTAAGAGTCTAAGTTGTGTAATTGGAAGATCTTAATGACGGGTGTAGAGGAGATCTAATTTTTTCTTTGGATTTTATTTGGTTTATGTATATAAAAAGTTTTATTAGACATATGTATTTTTAGAATTTGAGTGAAAGTTAATATCTGGATGACGTGACTATTTAATTTTATGACCTTTAATGATAATTGGATTAATAAGAAATTATTACACTTTGTAAAAGTATAGAGTATTGAGTAAATATCTACTACAGATTAAATTCTTTGCTAAATATTAACTTACTAATATTGTAATCATTATCAGCAAAGCAAATTGAGTTCACTAATTAAGATAGATTAGCGCCACATACTTAAGCTACTTAATCAAGCACTCTCAGAATATGTTAGTATTAGTCTAGTGTTAATCTAAACTTAAATTACAATGAGATTATTTAATTACCCGTTTCTAACCTTATTTTGGAAGGTTAAATTGATATAAACTATCATTCTGGGCAAGTAAAGTAGTGTTTCTGCTGGCATTTGTTTCAAGAGTATTACAATGAAATCAAGAGCCTTATCCTTCACTAATTCAATCATTTTTTCATATTTATTTTAGGGTAAACCACATATTTGACTTGTCTTTTACTTTTATTACTTCAAGCCAGTTTACTCCATAAGTATTGGTTCTATAAATATGTAAATTAGATTACTAATTTAGAAGATGAAATATGATAAAATACAGATATATCGATAGAACTAATAAACTTACCCAAAGTCAAAATGATATCAAAGAAATTGACTTCAACTTGAATAAACTTGATTCCTTCTCAACTGAATTATTGAACCCTTCTTTGAGCATGGAAGCTCAATTGTAACATCTTGAATAATATAGCAATATTCTGTTCTACTTTGCCAATGTTGCTTATCTGATCCTTGAGGTCTTTGACGCTGAGTTTGTTTATTTGACTTGCATCATCTCTTTCGAAGATGAACTCGAAACCTAAACTCATGTTTATTTCTTGGTTAGCACCTTGACTGTCTTCTAACTGTCTTGGCTACAGAGCATTCACGTACATCCCTAAAAATAAGTAATAAGGATCTTAAATTTTATTTATTTCAATTCTAATTTTATAATTGAATTTATTAAAATAGGTATTAAACTTCAATAAATACATGACGATATTAGTGATAATGCGAGAAATCCAATCCTTAAATTACAAGCGAGACTTATCGTTGGATTTAAATAGCAAACACAAGAGTTATACACAGTAGTCAGTTGAAGTGATGTCAATAGTGAGAAGTTGCTTTATTAATAATTCGAACTGTGTGGTTAAGTAATCCTGAAATATTTTTATAGCAATGAAATTTTTATATTTATTTTTTCATTCAAAAACTATAATAATTTATATATCCTTTTAGGAACTACCTTAGTTGCCCTGACCACCAGAGAATTTAGAGGAGACAATGTTTTTAAGTGTTGAAGGGAACATCTATGTAATCTTCAGTTTAGCGCCCAATGCCATTCTTATCTACATCTTATCATCCTAGTCCACTATATATGCCACGCCTCCTGCGACATTCTTTGCTTGCTTCTCTGCAATGACTTTTAGAGATTAATCTACTTTCTTAATCATCACTTGTGCAATTTACTTGCTAGCAGTAAGAGCACTAGCATGATTCTTTGGGTCATAGTTTTGGTAAATTCTTTGAGTTAATGTCAACCATGCTTTAATAGCAATCGCTACGATATCATTGCCCATACCTAATACATTCTTGTTTATTGTGTTTGTTATCTATGCTAAGAAAGTGTTGCAATAAACCAATGACATTAAATCATCAATAAAAATTGCTAATTATTAATTTTACTTGTTGAAGAGATTATTGTCATTAATGAGGCAATACTTAGAATCAAGAGAGACACTAATCAAGAAATAGCCCAACCACTGTTTTCTTAGATCAGTAGCAGATGTCCAATCCTATATTAAGTTTCTCAGTGCAGTTAAGTATGCTTCATCAATAGTGTACTATGGTGTCTTAAATTGAGTTATACATCTAATAAAAAGAGGGATGTTCTGGTAGCAAGCCTTCACATCAAGGGATTGTTACTAGCTTGTTGTGGTTACTTAAGTGGAGTGACAGCCTTTCAAGATTTAGAAAAGTTTGTTCTAAGTGAATACTTCCATCGCTTATTAATGCTATTACTTTTATATTTAATGTAAATTATTAAATTGTTCATGATTAATAAAACTATATACTAATCTTTAGAGTCAATATTTGCTATTCAAACATAGAATTATAATATTTATTATTATCATAAAATTAACAATAATATAATGAAAATTAATCCTGCCTATGGTGGTGTAACTCTTTGTGCATCCTTGATAACAGGTTCATGTGTAACTATATCTAACTTCGAGAGAATGCAGCGTCAGTTTTCATTTGACAATGAATATATGGACTACAAATTTACTCACATTCATCAGAAAGAGATTGGAGATGATCCTGCTTAATTTGGGTATCCTGATGATGGCAATGGCAAATATATGCAGGGCAAATCTTATGCAGATTGGTATTAGTAAGTTTATTAGTATTTCACAATTTATATTGCTCTATCAAAACTTTAACAAGCTACTGCCTTTATATATAAATAAGCTTATTATAGCGTGAATGTTCATTAATTTAATATAAGTTATTTAATTTCATCCCACATGTATCATTTTAGAATTTAAATAAAATAAATTAGAGAGTAATATATTTTGGATTGCAAAGAGAGTGCATAAAAACGATTTAGAACACATAACAGTAATGATTCCATAGTGTATTTTTACTTGTTTTTTCCTGCCTTATCCAACCACTGGACTCTTGGCCACGTACTTCGTGGGCAAACAACTCTTTACTAATGAGTATTTCAAGAGAGAAGGTGCCATGGATAAATAGAGAATGATTGGGAGTCTAATGTGTAATATTCTACAGATTAATTAATATCTATTAATTATTTACTTTTTCATGAATATATAAAATATAGCTAAATTTAGAGAAAACTTCTAATTATTTTGGAGTATAACTTGAAATTACTAAAGAAATAAGTCTGGCTTTAATTTTGGAGACTAATCTTAAGTATTTTGTTAATGATAACTCCCAAATTAATTAATAAATAAATAATTAAATTAATTTTTTCACAATAATTCCTAATAATATTAGGCATGTAGGAATTATAGGAATGACTCTGCATGTTGCATTTGGACTAAGAAGAGGGAGACTTGTAATTCCAAAGGCATTTTGAAAGGATAATATTTTATTTAATATTGAAAATTAATATAGGTTTAATTAGGTTTCATTGTATTTTACTTTCATTTTTCCTTCTGAATCTCATGGAAAAACTTCATTACTTAACTCACAATATAAAAATATTACATCTTAGAATCAAGAGTAGAATCATCTAATCTCGTGTTTTGATCTGTCTCATAAGAAACTTGCTGAAATCTAAATTACCCATATGATCGTACTTATCTTCTTCATCGTCAACATCAAAGTCTTCATCCATCTCATTGAATCCAGTGCCCTTACCACCTCCTCCACTTTTTCTCTTGCCTTTCTTATCTTTACCATGATTCCCTTCACCATCTTTTCCTGCAAACCCACCTCATTTGAAGAATAACATATAGTCCTTAAGATTAGAGACTTTTCCATCGAAATAATTGTTGAGATATCTGCTCTTAACTACTCCATAACCTCCACTATACTCCACTTTCAATCTAACAAATGGCAATTTCAGTTCATCTGGTATCTTTCTGGGGTCATAGGAATATATAGGTTACATTTAAGGGTTAGTAATCTGAGTAACTTGATCCTTGTAGGCTTAGTCTACCATCTTTTCTATAGTTTACTTGAGAAAGTTTTCAATGAGTTGAGGTCTTCTAGCGTCAATTTAAGTTCAAAATAAGTCAATTGTCCTGAATGCGAACTACCTAACACAACGAAGTCTAATTGGTCTACATGTGAAAGCACTCAGCTTAATTTTCAAAATGAATCAATACTTTGGTTTTGCTTCTGCATCACAAAGAGAAGTGATTACTGTACTGCCAGGCTACAGGAAATGAACTTCAGTTTCTTCACATTCATATACATTTGGGATATAAGTTTTATTTTGAGATAATAAAATATTATGAATGATCATATTGAATATATTATTGGGATACTTTCATGCTCATGAGCCCATATAACCAAGTCAAAGAAGCCTGGTATTAAATTTTCGATTATACTTGAACGTTTTGATGGGCCCAAGTCAAGACCTTTGTGTTTATTCTAATGCAATACTAGAATATTAAACCATTAATCTTTGTCTTATAATTAATAATGCTAATTACAGTGAATAAAAATCTAATATTTTAAAAGATTATGTTCTTGTTATAAAGTGGCCTCTTAAATTTGATGGCTTTATTCTCATAAGCAAGATTAAGTCTCTCATCTTTGATATGACTAATCACATAGAGCGATTTTACTTACTCCCTTGATAAATTGTATGGGTGTGACTTCAATCTACTCTATGTTTTTTATCTTGCCAAAATAGTTTATGTGGTGATTGATGCAAACTTGATCTAAACTTGAGAAGAATTCTAAGCCACTGGGATCATCGTGATTTCCAGGGATAGAGAAAATTGGAAGGTTCCCAGAGAGAGCGGGATTTAAGTAGTTTGCCTAAGAATATTAAATAGTCTCGAAGTTTACTTGCTGCTCCCAAAAACATATCTGTTGAAAATCTTTGATGTTCGATAACTAAAATACAGTGTAGTTAGACTTACTGATTAAGCAATCTAGAATTTCAGGGAAGATGATGTTTGAGAAGACTAAAAGTGAGTTATGGAAACTTAATAAGTTTTTGAAGAAGGTTTCTGGTCATGAAAAAATCGCCTCCTAAGAGCAAAATCAACTTTCTAATCACACGCACTATTTTTAAAGGATTAAAATCTCAATTTATATTATGAATCAATGAAACCTTATAAAAAATATTTTAGTTGATTGCGCAAATAAATTTTACTGACATTTGTAAAGTCTCATTGAAAGAATAAAAGGAGTTATTGCTAGTTGTTTTGTCCGACTCTTTGTACCCCAAATGATTGTCTGTAGTAATCAGTATCTTGAACACATCCTAGTCATCGTCAGTAGCTTGCTTTTACAAAGGCATTTAAGCTGGCTATCTTTGCTGTTGCTGTTGCTGCAGATGCTGAGATTTAGTGCATGAGGAATTTTATTTTTGAAATCGCTCCATTTATAATTTAAATTTGTATTTAAATAATTGTGACAGATTTACTGATATATATATTTCCTTATTCTTGCCTCTTTAATTTATTGAAAGCTAAGTAATTTTATAATGTTAAATTTTTCATTTTGATCACTTTTATAGAAACGAGATTAGAAAAACCCTAGAGGTATAAAGCTTGATGCTAAAAAAATCGTTTCGATCCTAGGAAAAGCTTATGAAACAGATAACATTGCCCTAATAGAGAAAGTTTGCGATAAGGAAATATTCGAGAAAGTTTTCAAAGGAGTGAAGCAGTAATTTATCCAAAGCTTGAAAAGTTACCTGCCTATATCAGCTCAGGATTAAAATGATAAAAATATTAATTTAATGAACAATTTATACACTGACTGTGCCAGAATGATTACTGATAATCCTTTAGCAATTGAAGATAAAATTTAGGCTTTGACTAAAGTTGTCATGAAGGATTAGAATTTAAATGAAGACCAAGAAGAGAATAAAGTAGCTTCAAATATGTTGAAGAAGAGTGAGGATAAAGAAGAACTTAAATAATTTGAGAAGGTAAAGACTCGCACACTTTGGGATTCAGTTAATAATGTAGATAAAAATAGAAAAATTGGAGATGTCGAGATGTTTCAAGCAGCTGATGTATTTGACATAGCATTCAATAAAAATGGGGAAGATGAGAAAACATACAACGCTGAAATTTTCCAAAATAACAAGGTTAAAAAAACTACCAATAACAAAAAAGCAAAGAATATTAAGGAAGAGTTTGATGATACAAATTAGAATAGAAAGCACCCGAAGAAAGTCGCAACATCTAAACTGGAACAAATGAACTTTTCTATAAAAATTAATCCAAATTTAAAATAATAAGCAGTACCTTAAAGCTTGCAGATAAAGTAAAAACCTGATTCTGAGAAATAAACTATGAAGCTAAATTAGTCTAGAGACTCCCTTCATTTAGAAGAAGATGGTGAATCATCAGTAAGTGAAGCTGAAGGTGAAAACTTGGATTTGTGAATTTCAACTAAATTTTCGCCAATGACTTTGAAGATGATTGCAGTGAAGTCTTATCTCTTTAGAAAGAGAAATATACTTAAAAAGGTTATGAAGTCAAGCCTTCTCAGAAAACTAAAAATGTCTAAAATCCTATTGATAGTAATAGCAATAGCAGATCTCATTCACCTAAGCCTAAAAAGAATCCTAAATAAAATTAAGCTAGTAATAAGTAGCAGTAATCTCAACTGACTAGCTTTATATAGAAAGAACCTGAGCCAAAGAACAACCTTTTGAAAACCTAAATGATTCAAAATATCTTAGTAAAAAGAGGAAGTTAGGTGAAATCAACGATGAAGATGAGGACAATGAAAGCATTGATAATGAGTAAGTTAATGATAAAAAGAACAACAATAAGAAAGGCAAGAATAGCAAAAGCAACAGCAGAGCGAGCGTCAAACATTATGTAATAGTAAAAGAATGTCAATCAAAATATACCATAGTCAATTAAAGATGATTCTGATATAACCATGTAATATTTATTTAGCAAACTCATATACTTTCTGTAATATATAGAATATTTATTTCCCTGTTAATTTTTCAATAGTAACTACAATAACAATAGAGTTTAAGCATAGAGCAAAAGTAGTAACGGGAGAGCTGCAAGTAATAGCAAAGGTAAGAAGAAGGAAGATTAAGCTGATGAGTATCCTAGATACTATTTATAAATATAATAATTATTATATAAATTAATATGAATAAGCAACTATGGTTAGTTAAAGTAGCAGAATAATCCCTAACTTCAATAGATACGTTAAAAAGAAGTGATGTATCTCATGTATGGAAGATCCTTAAGTTTGAAGTTATTTATTATGATTATTTGTAGCATTTTATTTCTATTAAGTTTATTTTGATTTCATTAGATCAGATAAATTTGTTTTCTTCATATCTAAAATTAACAAGAATAATAAAGTATTAAAATGTTTAAAAGCATCCAATTATAAAGTTATATTTGAATCATCAAATTCTTTCAAGCGTGATTCGAAAGGGTTTTGCTATTTAATTAAAATTATAGTGTGTAATTAATGTATAAATTTCACTTGAACTTTCACGTTAAAATTAGCATTCAGAAAGAAATCAAAAGCTGAGAGACACTTCCGGCATCACTCAGTAGCTTTCTTTCCGCTGTCTTAACTTCACTATTTTTTCAGTGATTCTATCTGAACATAATTGATGGAATGTCTGTGAGGTTGATTGCGAACCCGTACACTGTTTGATAAATTTTGATTAAGACAAATTTGGTTTCGTAGACACCCAATAATTTTCTATCGTGTAAGTCTCTTAAATCATTTATCATTGTTTCACTAGCTAGTCTCTCGCGGTTGATATAAGCATCTATGTGTGTTTAAGAGGATTGAATCAATTGCACTAGATTTTATATATAGTATATTGAAGTAAAAATACTTCAATAATATATCAAAGTATCTTAATAATAGCTTTAGATTTCTCTCAAGTTTAGGATGGTCAGGATCATAAATTTTATTGCCAAAAGTACAGAACAGTATGACTAATTTACCCAAGTTAAGGAGGTCAATATGATTGTGATTGAAATCAAACAAGGTTTCTAGTATGTTCTCTGCAACCTCTAAGCCCAAGAACTTGTAATGAATCATATCAGCAATGTATTTGAAGCTCACTAATATCTTCTTCTTCATCTCGATCTACTTATTTTCTCTCTCTGCCACTTTTATCTTTTGGGGTTCGGTACGCTGAGCGATTCCCTTTAACAAAGTTAGTTTCTTGGTAAGAATCACTTCAGAATGGCTTAATGCCAATTCTTGGTCTTAAACCATGACAAGTAGGGTGTCGAATATTACTTCCTAATTAAGTATTTATTAAGTATAAATTTAATAAATGGTAAATAGTTAGAATATTGAGTAATTCTGACGAAATTATATTGGTGAGGTAAAAATATCTTCACCTCATTTACAGCTTAATTTTGCTTGGTTAATTGTAGTAGATATGTGTTTGATTTTCTTATATAATTGCTAATGGAGGTTTGTGTTTCTTGCCAGGCTATGTTAACATTTGTTATTACTGAGCAGTATATCTTTGAGTATAATGGCTTGCTCTTCACCTGATAGTATTTTAATAATTTACTTAACTATACTATTTTTATCATACATGTATTCCATTTTATTTTGATATCTAGTTACTTTTAAATTGATAGAAAAGAAGATAAGCTTGGGAATCAAACATATTAAAATCGTACTTTATTGTAAATGATGTGAGCAATTTCTTGGGATAACTCTGTATTGACCAATTCAATAAAATCGAAGGCCTTCACCACTTTGTCATAATTGTGGAAGTCAAGCTTGTTCAACATCCTCATTAGAAAATATAAACCTATTTTATAGTTTTCTTAATGGACTTAAAATGTATGATGATTCAAAATAATTCATCCTAAATATGAATTGATGAGTAAAAGTTAGATTAGAGTAGAATTAGAGAATATTTAGTCAATCTAGATATAGAGATATGATCACAGTTACTATTTTAGATGACGACTTACAGATTAAACTTCTTAAAGGGTGTTTATGGGGATAAGCTAAATCTTGGTCTAAAATTTAATATGGGTTGCTATTCGTAATTAAATAAGCATAAATATTTAATTAATTGCTACTATGCGTCATAAGTTTCAATATTAAGAGTTGAAGTGGTGTTATTGCTGCTGGAGGAATGGTCACGGCCTGTTTCACTAGAGGAGGGTGTGTTGGCGGCAGTGGTAACTAGCTATTTATCATCGTTTTTGTTGAGGGTGTCCTCTTTTTGTGACGACTGATGTGATTGTTTAATATCTGTGTCATTCGTATTCGTATTATTCTCCAAGCAATAATTAATTGGATTTCATGTTATATTTATTTGAGTTTTAAATATAGAAATTTGACTATACAATTACATAGTAAATTATCTTTAATTTTAAATTCTATCAAATCAAATTTATGTATAATTATTTTTAGCATAAATTAGTATGTTACAATAGTATTGCTCATTTTATAATATTTATAGTAAATTTTTAGATGAAAGTGAAGTCATATATTTATTTTAATTAACAAGTATTATATATATATATATATTGAGCGTGTTAAATCACTCGATCAGAATTAGTAAGAATATGTTTAATTATCATTTTACTGTCTGTACATATTATCAAATTATTTATATAATTTTTAATTAGGTTTAGTTAATAATTAGGGAGATAGGGCTTTGCTTTAAAATAATTAATTTGTTAATGTGATTAGTTTAATTAAATTGAGACTTGCAATTGCAAAGAGATTAAAGGTCAAGGAAACCAGGAAATTTATTTTAAATGAATCAGTTAAGCATATCAGTGTGACAACCTCACTTTATATAAATAATATTGCTTTATTTTAATAAATTTGAGAATTGTAATAAGATGAAATATCGAATAAAAGCTACAGTAGTCTAAATTTTATTATCTTTGGATCCATTAAGATAGATAATTATAAATTTACTTAAATGTTCAATATTAACGGATTTAGATATTGTGATAAATTCGACTAATTGAAATAATTTTAATTTATTTCAATTAATGCCTTTAAATTTGAATAATATATACATTTGCTAAGATGTGATAAAAATTGCAAAGCCTTTATAAAAAATTATAAAAATTTATACATAATATCAACAAGTTTACCACTTATTTTAAGTTATAAATTATTTGTTTATTTTAACTATATTTCTTCAATCCAATTATTCTTGTATAATAATTAATCATCTAAAAAGAAATAATAGGGAAACTTTTCTTATACTTTAAGTCTAATTAAATAGTGACATAATTCAAAGCATTAATATATTACTATTAAAATAAGATCAATTCGGAACACTAAAAATAATAGTAAATAAGTCACTGATAAATATTGCAATCAATAACAGTAAATTAATGACAATTAAAACATCAGTAAAATTATTATCTATATATATATATTATCAAATAAATTTATTATTATAAACGCTGAAAGCTAAATGTCTCATAACTAATTTATCAATCAAATATCTTGCTATTTTAATGAAATAGAAAAAATATCTTTAAATAGAAAAATTAATTTTATTATTGATATGGCTCATCAATTTTTTACCGCAAACTTAGTTTTTGTGAATAAGTTATAAATATATTTAATATATTTATTCCTCTTCTTCAATATCAATTTTCTGCTCTATCATTGCTTGCTGCTGTCGTCAATTGCTTATTGAACCTATACCACTATTGTTATTAATGAGAATTTATTAAAGTTGAATTGTTTAATGTTACTGTGGGTATATTATTTAAGACAACTCACCTCCTTTTTTAATTTAAGATTTATAACTATAGAGTTACGTACTGCTTGAGTTAAAACTCCTCTTAAGTTTATAATGCTGCGCAAGCTGGACGGAACTCTAAAGAAAGGGAGTGTCAATTAACCTCGATTGATTCTAATAAAATATTACGGTCATTTTCATATGAATCATATTGGAAAAATATCGCACCTCATAATATTAAAAGTTGATCTATGAATTATTAGTCACAAGTTTGCTGCTTCTCAAAAACAACCTTTGACAAACTACTTTTAATTATTAGATCACTTGATAAAACGGAGAATTATTTTGAATCTCAAAAAAGTTTCATAGAATAAATTGTTAGTCTCATAAATTACGAATAAAATATACTTACACATCTTCATCTTCGCCATCTTCTTCAGTGAGAGACAGGCAGAGTTCAGGGTTAATCATAAGTGAATTACTCATTGAAAGAAGGAGAGAGTAGCTGGCTCTTGCTCTCAAGGCTTGCATTTGGAAGTTACTAAAATTTAAAGATAAAGAACAAATTGGATATAGTAAGATTTGTAAGACCTAGACTTTTAATATCTATTTTGTGATTAAAATCTGGATAGATAGGTATTTCTCCCTTAAACTACTCATAAATTTCAAACTATGATTTGGCATGCCTAAAGTGCTGAATGTCTTCTTACTGGATTAACTATTAAAACCATTTCTAAATTGAAACAATTGATTAATACTTCATATTCATAGCAAATTGTTTGTTAATTAAATACCTTTAAGGATTTGCTCTGGACTTACTTGAAGAAAACACTATTTTTTAAAGCTGAAGGAACTTGCTTTACGAGAGTATTGTTAGAATCTTTTTTAGAAAAATGAACTCATCTTTATTTTATTATTGTTGATATGAAAATTAAAAACTTAGGAATTAATTTTTGCGGTTCACTTTATTTTTCGAAAAAATACTTATTGACCAAGGGACCATAATTTTTATATTGGACATATTAATTGAAATATATAGTCTTAATAAATATGAACTAATCTCTTGTTTATGCGGAAATGGAATGTCCAGAGAAAATCAAATTTAGAAACATAAATTTGTATGTTTGAATTTTTGTAGGAATAAATTAAATATTTTTTTATCATAACCAATATATCAAGCAAGCTCATGTTATAACATTTAAAATATTAAATTGGGATATTTATAAAGCTTAAAAAGTACGAAGAGATCGTTTCATGAACGAATCTGAATATTAAATTATTCATCACTAAATTATGATTATTCTCGGTTTGATTACAAAATCTGCTAGCTTTTAATCTCATAATTTTTGTAGAAATATTTATTCTCTAGCAGAGGTTTCCTCTAATCAAACCTGATATTTTTTTAGCAACTTTATATAAATGACTTAATCAACATGAATTTCTTAAATCTACTCTATTTATAATTAAAAAATTAATTTTTTTAACTAAAAAGAGACTATTAAATATAATGAAATTGCACAATTTTTCTCTTTTTAATTGACCTTTTAAGAGATAATAAAATATATTTTAAATAATACTATTGCAACTATATTAATATATTTTCAAATCAAAGGTTTCACTCTATAAAGAAAACTAGGTCAAAGAGGCTACGGAGCAGTTAGGCTTTATCAAGATCGCTATAAAACTTGGGAGTATGCAATTAAAATCGTATTAAATAAGGATAACTCTAGCTAATCTCTAATCAATGAGAGCATCATTCTGAGGAAACTTAATGAAACTCAGAATAACCAATTATTTATAGTTATTCTCTAAATACATTTTTCTTTTATGATAAAATTATGAAAACCATATAATTAGATAAGGGTCCCTAAATATATAGATCATGGATTGGTATAAATGGAGGAAGAAAAGTAAACTTACAATTACTTAATCATTAAATATTTAGATAATGACCTTGAGGAGTATTTTGATCAAAATATACATTGATTTTATTCAAATAACTAAAATTAAATAGATCCTTTAACATCTTTAAAAGTATCAACTTAAATATGCTTAATATAAATTATTAAATAAGAGTTAAAATATACAGTAGAGAGGCATTATAAATTATAAATTGATAAAATGTTTGCAATCAATGCATTTGAGAGAATATCTGCACAGAGAAATTAAACCTGCTAATTTCAGAGTAAAAGATGATGAAATATATACATAGAAATTTAATATATTTTACACTTTCTATTATCAACTTTATACGTATAAATATAAAGAATTTCAAAATATTTATGATAGACTTCGGGCTAACATAGGAGTGCTTAAGAAATGAAGTTCATATAGAGAAGAGCATCATCGGGTGCCTCATGGGAACACCATTTACGGCTTCTATCTTTGCTAATAAATTTATTTGTTTAAAATTTACACACAAACTATAAGTTATTTAAGAAATAATTCTTTATTACATATTCTCATGACTACAGAGAGATCTCAATGAAGAGATGATTTAATATCTTTGATGTACTCTATATTAATGATGTCAAGAAAATAAGATTTACCCTAGTACAATGATTTTAATCATATTAAAAATTAATTAAAAATTTTATAAGTTTAAAACAATAATTTGTTTTCTTCTTACTATTTTTTGTGGAATAATAATATAATTTTCTAGAGTCAACAAAGCAACAAAAGAATTAGCAGCTTTGCTTCAGGAGTTTAAAAGAGAAAAAAAATGAGTTAAATCCTCAATAATTTGAAGATAATATTTTTGATTAAACAGTGGTTAGAGTGATCAAAGGGTACTTAGAAATTAATTAAAAATTTACTCTATATTGGAATATTTTATGAAATATTTTCATTTTAAATATTGTAGTTATTTATATTTAGAAAAGTTATGTTTTGATGAAGAACCATAATATGATAAAATTTGTAAATATTTGTTGCATGATAGTACAAAGAATATGACAAGATAATACGACAAAAAATATTTTAATTAATTTAAATGCAAGAACCATGTTTATAATTAATTGATTATAAGATTTATTATTTTGGGTGGAAGATGAAAGTTTAATGAAATAAACCAACTTGTCTTTTGAAAGTTAAGTAGTAAAAATCTAAGTAATTTAAATATATTTATTTTTTTAAGAAAAATAATTTTTACTTAAATAAACAGAATTGAACAATTTAATAAAAATTAAATATATTTATATTAAAAATTTATTATAATGATTTGTATAGGTTATAAAATTATTAAATTCAAAAGTTCAAGATTTCAAGTATTCTTGAATTTATATTCTAAAGCTTGGAAATCCTAAAACCTAAGTCCGCTTATTATAGTTTCAAATCCTGTAAATATTTATAGTATAATTGTCTAGCTTTTATTGAAATAATTTTTATTGCGAGATAAATATTCTAACAATTGTTATATCTATCAATTTGACAAATTTAATTAAGATTTTAACATCCTTATTGACTTCAGAGTGTACTCTTTATATAATTAATTTATTTTAGTATGGTATATTCTTCATAAAAATTAATACTTATAATTATTATTTTTAATCATCCTTAAAACACTAAAGATAAAGTATAAATAATTTAGTTTAATAAAAATGCCAAGATAATTTAACCATATTTGTATAAATTTAAATTTTTTGAAGAATAAGTTATTGTATAATAAGTAAAAATTCAAGAGAAAAAAGCATTAGACTTATTAAGTTTAAATATTGCGGAGACTGATATTATATAGGAGCCCAAATTAAATGATTTAAGCACCTAAGCACTTGAATATTTATAAATATTTATGAAATAAATATTTATATTAATTTGTTAAATCAAGATTCGAAAATTTAAATCTTGTAAAAAAATAAATAATTTAGCAAATAAATATAGGTAAATTATTATTGCTAAAATATAATTGATTTGGGAAAATTAAATTAAAATAAATAAATAATTAATTAAATTCGTGGCAGTTAACTTTCAGGAAACCCTGATAATATGGTACTTTTTCGATAGAGAATTCAAAATTAGCTGGACTTTACTATTGGCGGTACCCTCTATCGCATCCCTGGAGTGAGATAACTCTACTTTAATTTTGGCATTAAAGTTAACTAAACAAATCAATCAAAATTAAAGTCGAGTTATCTCACTCCAGGGATGCGATAGATGAATACAAAAAAGCCGATGAACTTTAAATTTATTAATTTCTAATGTTTGATCAGAATATTATATTACTTATGATTTAGCATGGAAGCATTTTTGATGATTAAAACAATTACATCCTTACTTCTTAACATAAAAATAAACTTATTTTCTATTCTATAATGTTTTATGTTCTTTGACAAAGGATTCCCTCCCGCATCAAATCTATCAAGCAATTATAAAAAAATTAGTGCAAAATGTAAATCAATATTATACTAAATACTGTTATTTTTAAGAATAATAAAATTTCATTTTGTCATTTATTACATACTTTCATAAATACGTTGAAATTATCAAAATATTTTTTTTTTAATTTTATGTAGAATAATAAAAATAAAAATAAATTTAAATATCTCAGTTTTGAATTACTTAAAATATAAAACATTTTAACGAAAGGTTAATATATTTATAAAACATTTTCTTAAATTTAGGAAATTTTTTAATTTTTTATAAATTATTATTTTGAAAAAATGCGTAGCCAACAAAGAAGATATAGTTAAGCAAAAGACTAAATAAAAATTTAAAATTCATAATTTCAATTCTATTTCTTTATCAAATTATAATCGCATTAAATTTTAAGAACATAGAGATTGTGAAACCATAGACGTCTTTATCATAATTATTATTCATAAATTCTAAAGCAAAATTATAAATATTTGTTATAAGGCAAAATGGGTAAAATGACGACTGCCATTTAGATAAACTTTAAAAATGCTTTTAAACATTAAAAACTCAAAACCTTGGAGCAATATGGGTCGAGTTTATTTTTGATAAATTGCTTGAAATCGCTCATTAACTTATATGTTATCTTAAGAACAAATGTTATTTCTTAAAATTGGTAATTTTAGATAAAGGTACAGTTTAAGAGTAAGAATATTAAAATGTGATATTTATACTTAAAGATAATGATTTCAATGAAAATAATGATTAACTTATAATGATTTTAAATAGCAAGTTTATGAACACCTCGCAAAAAATATAAGATAATAAATGTAACAACAATTTAGTGTTGAGTAGTCTGACTTAAAAAAATATCTTGTTTGTAGAAAAAGAATTGCAATTTCACAAAACTATAGTTAAAAGGAAATAGTACTAGCGATTAGCATTACACCTATGTTAAATTTAGCTTACAGTCTTCAATGTAATGATATTAGGTAATATATTTGTGATTATTGAAAAGAAAATCTAAAATTGCTGATGTAACAATAGATTACAAACTTTGAAGGTGTCTACAATAGATTGTTTTTTAATAAAGCTATTACAACTAGCTATAATAAATAAAATGCATAAAAATAAATTTACTTTTTATTCATAGCATTTTGCGAAAGACTATAAAGATTTAAGGCCTAAACTTTTCAAAATAATTATTAGATAATATAAAAATATTGTTAAAATTGAATTTGTTAAAAATAATATAAGCATTAAAACAACTGTAATTCATCTTATTTATATGAAAATATACATTATTTCAATAGGGTTAAATAATAGTATTCTGGTAAATTAATAATTAGGAACTCTAATGTACATCTATCTGAGTAAAAAATTGAAAATTATATAATCATGATGCTTTTTAAATAAAATAAAGTGAATTAGAAAATTAATTTACAATAATAGCAATAGTAATAACAACAGTAGTAAAAGTAAATCTTAAAAAAAAGTTTCATCTTCATCTTCCTCCTCATCTTCATAATCTTCATCACCAATATTGACTTCCTGTGCCCTTCTCTCTGCGACTTCCTGAAGTCCCTCTTCGTTGACGCCCTCAGTCTTGTCAGGTGCAACCCCTGTAAAAATAAAATGTTAGATATGTTTTTTGTAACTTACATTTTTGTTGAATGACACAGAGCACTCTGATCAGACATGTTTTAAATTATTTATTTGTCTATTTTATTATTTAATACAATTCACTTTATTTCAAAAATATGATGAATATATTAAAAATAATGTAAAATAACAAAAATTACCAATTTAACTTAAAAGAGATTTTTAAGCATTGAATAAAAATTATAAGTATATAAAAATATTATTGAAAATTTTACAAGCGATAGTATCATATTATTGTTAAGCTAAACTATGCCATTTTAATTTTAAAAAAGTGAATATAGATGTGGCAACAGGGTCTGTAAAACTTAGTCCCCTAAGATAATAATTAAAAAGTGCTGCTAGGTCAACCGTTCCTCGAAATTTAGTCCCAATCCTTTAGCCGCTGTAACTAAGAACCCATCAAGAAAGAGAAAAGATCTTAAAGTTTGATTCTCTGGTTCTAGTCATCTCACTTTGATTACTGAGCATCACCTTCATTTTGCTCCATATTATACTAGGATACTAATCTCGCACCATGAAGCTCAATCATGCAAAGAAATCGTTTTGCTAATTCTGCTCGAAGAACATAAGAACTTGTCGATTTGACCACGTTAATACAAAAACACTTGACAACCCCTTCTTTACCTTCAGGATGCTTTAGTGTAGTAAAAAGCTCATTTAGAAAACTATTAGACTCGGCCCCTATTGGTTACCCTTATCTTAACAACTAACTTTCAAGTTTATATAATAGAAATTATTTTGCGAATTTGATAAGTCCTAATTCATTCTAAATTAGTATAATTTCTTATAGCATTGTAAAAAAAATTAGTTTCCTACATCAGAGCTTTTAAAATTATCTTTAAAGGTTAAGTATTATAGCTTAACATTAAGATCAAATTTAATTTATTCTCTATCTATAGTATTTTTTAAAATAATATTTTCAAACAACCTCAAAATTTAGGGGGGGGGGTCTAAGTCGGTGCAAAAATTTTTTCAAAATCCTAAGTCGGTGCAAAATTTTTTTTCGCAAAAACATCAAAATCCCTAAGTCGGTGCATGATCAATTTTTGACATTATTGATATATTTTATTATCCTAACCCACATAAAAAGTATCATTATTAACTAAAATTTATGTCTCAGCTTCTGAATCGAACTCCTTCATTAAATTTCGATCATAGGACACTTATAATATTATTACAAAAATATTTTTTCTCTGTGATAGATATTTGTTTAGGTAAAATAAAAAAATATTATTTCATATTTTAATATCTAATAGTTCTGTAAGCAACAAAATTGGGGATTAAGAACATCATAATTATTCGCTAAATTTAATGATTTATTGAATTAAAAAATTCGTACACATTGATTAGTGTATATAAAAAAAAGACAATTAATTGAGTCAATGGTTTTTATAATAAGGCCAGACATCATTAAATTTAGCGAATAATTATGATGTTCTCATCCCCAATTTTGTTGCTTACAGACTAATTAGTTATTAAAATATGAAATTATATTTTTTAATTTTACTTAAACAAATAATCTGTCACAGAGAAAAAATATTTTTGTAATAATATTATAAGTGTCCTATGATCGAAATTTAATGAAGGAGTTCGATTCAGAAGCTGAGACATAAATTTTAGTTAATAATGATACTTTTTATGTGGGGTAGGATGATAAAATATATCAATAATGTCAAAAATTGATCATGCACCGACTTAGGGATTTTGATGTTTTTGCGAAAAAAAATTTTGCACCGACTTAGGATTTTGAAAAAATTTTTGCACCGACTTAGACCCCCCCCCCAAAATTTAAAACAATATAAGTATTTTAATGAGTGTATGATTTAAATTTAATTTAGGCACTATTTATCTGTAGTTTATCATGAATATAATTTGATTTTAAATGTCATAGATTATTTTCTAAAAAAGAATTCTCCCATATAAAATAATTTTATATAAATAAATATGAAGTCTAAAAATTTTATTCAAAATAATTTAAATATATAAATTTGAAAATAAATATTAAATTAAATCCTGATAAATTAATTTGTAACACAAATTGACAGCTAATTTATGGGTTCAGAAATAGATTATGACAACATCAAAAGATTATTGACCAATATCAATGAGACATTTTAAGAATAAATTCAGTTATAATGAAATGTGATATCTTTCAATCTTCAAAGCAGTGGCTGGCTAAAACTTTAATTTAAGTAGGATAATGTACAGATCAATTAACCTTCTTGTCTTTGTAAATAAATTAATAAATATTCTATAATTTCATAATTAATAAAAATTAATATTATTAATAAAAATAAATAAAGTCGCAAACCATTGCAACCATATAATGCTTTTCTGGGAATAAATATAGTTTGTAAACCTAATGAGAAAAAAACAGAATCTATAAATTTGAGTGATTTTAGTATTTAGATCTGTTAATTAATATATATTTTTCATACCGAATAAGAAACTCCCTGATCTTGAACTTAAAAACTAAACTGTATCATTTGACATAAAGAACATAAATAATAAAATTTATTTGTTCTTCTTAGTGTATTTTTCATATATACATATTAATACTCAATTAGAATTTTACTAATTTTAACCATACATAATTAATGTTTAATAAAACCCCATGAAAATAATTTTAGCAAAAAATAATGGGTTATAATAAGTATATTGATCAAGAAAGAGAATTATAATACTATGATTATTAATTTATATTAATCATTTAATTTATTTAAATATTTCAAGATTAGTATTGAAAATCTCATAATTTATTGTAGACCTCTCTCTTACCTAATTCATCACAAAACTTCATTTAAAATCACATTCATAGTTGATGAATTTGGATTTTATTTATTTCTTCAAATTATGTGGCATTCTGAATCTATGATTTTCCTTTGATTTATCGAGATTTTCACTAGTAGTCATGAGTTTTTGTATATGTGTATATACTGTTTGTTTTTAAAGATTTCCTCTAACAACTAAAAGTAAATTATTTATAATTAATAAGGATGGAATTTTAGAAACTAACTATTGAATTAGGATATATACAAGCGCAATCAGACTAAAGAACTATAATTTGAATCTCATGTTCATATGGTAAAATATATAGAATAATGATATTAATATCAGAGTTCGAATCCCCGAGTAATTTTAATTTTTAATTTAATAAGCTTAATTCAATTTAATTTATTTATCTTTCTTGATCAATATGCTTATTATAACCCACGATTTTTTTACTAAAATTATTCTCATGGGGTTTTATAACAAATATTATAATTTATAAACTTATCATAAGCCGAATTAGAATAAATTTAGATTAAAACCTTAGATAAATTCTCCATTAAGAAGTCTTAAACTCAAGATCTTTTACTTTAAACATCAAACTTAACTGATTAATGATCTTAAAGCCAAACACTTTTTCTTTTTAGTATATTTTTATTTTTATTATATTTTAAGTTTGAAAATGATTGTTAAATAGAGTTTCACACCATCAGAAAGATATAAAAATTCCAAATTGTTGAGCTAAAATGAAGTAGGTATTAATTAAATTAATTTCATTACTATTAAATAATATTAAAATGAAATTATATGTTTAGGATACAGGGAGATTTAACCTTTCAACATTAATTTAGGCTTTTTTTTATCTATTTTTATTAAATATGTTCTTGTAAGAGTTTGTAAAACTAAATTATAAGATTAAATAGATATTTATCCCTGACTAACATCAGGTGATTAATAAGATATAATAATTTCTTTGCTGATTATGCCAAAATATAAATTTTATAGAGCCATTAAAGCTTATTAAAACGCTAAGCATCTTTTACTTATAGCAAGGTTTCATATTATTTAAAATAAGTAAATGGTAAGCGCTATGATTATACTATTTAGATTGAGAAAAAGCATGAAGCTAAATAATTTTTTAAATAAATATCTTTTAGACTTTCTCAATTAATACATTAATAAAAAATTTAGATAGGTGTCATTCTAGATTTATTTTGAATTAATGAGATATCTTCAGGTTTCACAAAGCAATAATTCTTATCTAAGAGTATTAAGATAAGTTCTTAGTATTTCATAAATGAATGATAATTCCATTGAGTTTGGACGAATTAAAAAACCAAAATAATATCATGAAAAATAATATATTATAAAAAAAATATATATCATTTTCCTAAAATTTAATGAAAAATAAGTCATATTGGATATAAATTAAAGGCTTCTACATATTTCAATTAACATATTACTAACCGTTTTTAAAATTATTAAGAATTGCTTAAATGATAAAAGATAAATAGCCTAACCAAATAATTTAGTAATTAAATTTGAAGGTACTGAAATATCTGATGAAATATTAAACAAAATGTAAAATCTAATTTTCTTGCAGAGATTATTTGGATTATTAAAAGTATGATTCATTATTTATTCTCAATTTTTCAAGTATTTTCTCAAATAATAATATTTAAACTTATAAAAAATATAGTTTTCTGAAAATATCACACCATAAGAGCAATAAAATTAGGAACGTATTTATGAAAAAATTGAAATTCATGATTAACATTTTGAAAATTTGATAATCATAATATTTTATCTCCAAATTGTTTTTTTAATTAAATAATCATTTTATTCAAAATACTAAATTAATATTTTGGCAATGCAACTTCATACGCATTTCCAAATATCAAAGAATTTGGGAAAAATTATAAATTATAATAGTTTCTAAATTAAATCTAATCTATTATGAAATTTAGAATTTATTAATTAAGTTATTCTCATAGCAAATACAGAAAGAAAATCAGAAAATAAATACTTAAAATGATGATTTGGAATAAAAATTTGAGGTAATTAATCATGAAAAACAGTATTAAATAAATGGTGGATGGAATAAATTAACCATTATAATGCAACAGCAATAAACCCCAAAACTCCTTCAGTAGTGTTTTTGAGGTTTTGGTTAAAAAGGTGGTAATTAACTCAGCTTTATTAGGTTTATGGTTTAATTATTGTTAATTAAGCGCGTGTATATGAGGGGTTTGTGGTCAGTTTATGACAGTAAGTATATTGATTTACTGTTTAAGTTGCGTTATGTGATGAGAATAAGACAAACTCAAACCTATTCTTAATTATGCATCTAAAGCAAGGCTGCTCCACAAATTTCCTTCTATTATTAGGTTTCACACAAATTATAATTTAATTTAAGAGGAGATAGTAACTTAATTCTAGCTAAGAACCATTGAAATTTTAGCAGCATCATATTGACTATCTTAACAATGATAAGACACTGAAATACTGGGCTCATTTCTCTCTCGCAAAAAAAGCTGTGATTTTCATCGCCAATTTCCCAAGCTTCGCATCTCTGCTTAATCTATAGCCATAATTTAAAAAAAAGAATAGTATTTCTTACAAGTCAGTTAATCG
The DNA here is from genome assembly GCA_000711775.1 of Oxytricha trifallax. Taxonomy (NCBI): domain Eukaryota; phylum Ciliophora; class Spirotrichea; order Sporadotrichida; family Oxytrichidae; genus Oxytricha; species Oxytricha trifallax. Next base: position 4,129 of record ARYC01005407.1, on the reverse strand, counting down.
TATTAAGAGAGTGTCTGACTTTACTGTTCCATTTTATAAGAATAATCAAAATTATAAATTTGATTAAATGTAGATAGCTTGAGAGCATGGTATTAAGTCCATCCACGATGATGAAGCTGTATTCATGTTCAATGCTTTAATATCAAGGAATTGGTATAAGAGGTATAGTAATATTAAAACTTATAATTAAAAGGTAAAGCTTCAAACTCAGGCTATTTTTGGAGGAATAAGTGAAGATAACTTTTCAGTCCACAGAACTAAAGATTCAAGGAAACGATATGAAATATTAAACATTTCATTTGTATTTAATGTTCCTTAAAGATCTCAGTTTAATGGTATTGAATTGTATGGGAGGCTATTAAAAGGCCTTACAAGAAACTTCTTCTCTACCACCTGATACAGGATTCCTAGATTGATACTGTAAATTTATAAAGAGCGTTGTAAGGTTAACGATAAAGCTAAAGTCTTGTGATAGAAGGGAGATTTTGTATTTATAGATAAGTTTTAGATTTAAACGAATGGATAAGTTCACATATCAAATGAGCTTTTAAATGGATTTGGCTTTCTTTATTTTATTCTTCTTACTGCTTGCTTAGTCCCATGTTTTTCCTCTTAGAGCCTGATCCTGGATCGATATTCATCATATAACTTTTAAATATCTTTGAAAAGCCTTTTACTAAGTTCATGTTTAACTTCAGTTTTTTCTCTCTGTTTGATTTGATGCGCTCTTTCATCAAGTATATAGCAAAGCCAGATTTTTTATAAAGTTAAAAGTCTTAGCTTACTTAAGATGAAAGAATGCTTCTGCAGATCCGAGAGCTAGGTTTAATATTAATTCCTTGCTTCTCTTTATCTCCTGAAGAGTTGCTATAGCGTTTCTTGTGAGCTTATTAGAATTACTTCATTTCAGTTCTCAGGTTTCAGAGTTCCAAGTACGCCAATGAAAACATTTATCTCTGGCAACTTATTAAAGAGTTTTAACTTGATTTAAGGTAGAGAGCAACATCTAGATCACTCATCGCATCATCATAGAGGTTTGTCAAAAACATTTCTGGGTAGTTAAGATCTCAATCATCTTTATTTCAATAGTCTTAAAACATTTTTATATTCGCTTAATATTGCCATTAAAAATGAGATTTTGTTCCATCATAAGTTGGTAAGAACATTTCAACTAATGATAATTATGTTAGTTATAAAGTAGATACCTAGCTAAACGAAGTATGTGCTCATTACTTGGAAATTATTTTATTCATTCTTGAGATTAAATACTCTTCATTGCATCATTCATAGACTCCATCTTGCTTCCTCTTTCTATAGAATCTAATGAAATTAAAAAATTATGGATATGCATTCTAAGCTAACTATAATCTTATTATTAAATATGGATGCCCTTCTTGAGTAAAGCCAGAAATATGTGTGGATAAGGATTGAAAACTTGCTAAAAAAATCAGAGTTTGAGTTCAATTTTAATCAAATTTCTGCATCAAATTGATCCTAATAATATTTAATTGAATTAAATGATCCTCCTAATATTATTTTTACTTAAAAAGGTGGTTAAATTAAAGTTCAAAATTGAATATGGTGATAAATTAAAAATATTAATATTTAAAACTTTCCCTTCATTTAATATTTAGGCGCCCATCCAAAATAAAAAAACATTTTTTGGCGCATTTTAATGAATAAAATGAATAAATTAGTAATAAACTTTATCCAAATTTAACAATTATAAAGGCGTCTCTTCCACTTTTTTAATCGCACAATGAGAAATCTTAAAAACTATATTCCAACCCATAAATTTAAGCCAACTTTGAACAACTTTTATAATTACTATTGTTAAAGTAGAATTTAATTGGGGAAATTACAAAAATACATTCAAATTTTAAATCTCTAATATATTAACTGCCATGAATTTGATAGGTTTGTAGATCAAATTATATTAGTCTGACTTACCGAATGTGTTAAAGTGTCTCGGCTACATGTTTTTTCCTGATTGATGTTATTGTTATAAGGAAGAAAGTCATTTTACATACTGGCTCCATAAATCTCCCGTGTAATATAGAGCGAATTGACACATTTGAAGTATTTGACACATTTTACGTATTTAACACATTTGACATTTGTCAAATCCGGTTAACTAAATTATACAGTATAAGCGTGATATATAAGTAAATTACACGGTTTATTAATTAAAAAAAGTACAGCTTAATGGAGCGCCGAGCTATAATTATATCGCAGTTATCACCAGTTGCGCGGATTGCTTATATTACACATTCAAAACCCCAAAACCCTTAATGAGGTTTATAAGTGCTTTGATTTGTAGGGAATTTGTTAGGGGTTGGGGTTATTAATAGGTTTTAATGTGAAATTTATAGTAAATGTATTTAATTTAATCACTCAAAATGCACTTTTGGATCATGTGGGAGAGGTCTGAAGTTTATCTTACTTAACCACAACTCTATCTGCTCTATTGATATGTCTGATCTTGAGTTTGGTTTATATTAATATTGACTCTGCCATTTGTTTCATTGATTGAGATACTCTTGTTTTGTCAATAAATTGCTTTATTCTTTGTTTAGCATCCTTCTCGCATCTTGTAGAGTAGTATTCATTGCGAGGCATATCGCACTCTATTATTATTGCTGCTAAAGCCCACACATCCCACTATAAGTCTCCATCTCTCCAGTCTTCTCTTTCTGGATAATAGCCTGGAGTTCCCATTACACTTCCAAGCCTTGATACTTCCACTCTTAAGGCTCTGTTGAAATCAATAATTGTTACTGTTACTGGTGAAAAGTTCAACATTATATTCTCAGGCTTGAGATCTCTGTGAACAAAGCCTAACTTATGAAGCTCTTTGATACCTTGTATAGCTTAGGTTGATATTAATGCAAGCTATCTATGATTTCTTTGATCAGTTATGAAATCTCTGAGTGTCATTTCAAAGAGTGGTAGTCTGAAAGCTACATGATCTTTGGCTAGGAGAACAGCATCTAGCTTTATTAAGTATTTGCACTCTTTAAACTTAGCCTGAGTGAGTACTTAATATTCATTAGTAAACTCCATTTAATATTTATCATCACTAAGGAGATATTTGAAAGGATATACCTTGTAAGCATACTGATGATCCTTAATAACTTTCTTGTCATAGGAGTCCTCTAGAATTAGGTAGCTTTATAGAGAAGTATCTAAATCAATCTATGCAAGTACTGGAATTTTCTTGTATTATATTTTAATCATGATTTTAGTGACCTCTGATGCTAAGAGGTTGCGTGCAATCCTCACATACTCTGATTCGCTTGCTTGTTAAAGCTCAGCAGCTTAAAGAGGTTCCCTTGCTTTTCTTTTGTTGAGCAACTTCAGTTGAGTGTCTTAATCTTCAACTTCTATCTCTTTCTTGTGGGCTTTTAAAAGATGCTTCTTTAAGTCTCTTGTATGAGAGTACTGCTTATGGCACTCAAAGCAATCATACTTTCCATCAACTTTGTCATGCTTTAAGTATACAGTTGGCTTAGCTTCCTTATGGACCTTCATATGTCTGTACCAGCTTGATTTATGAGCATCTCTCTCACATAGCTCTCAAAAATAGACTTCAGCTTCTTCAGTTTGTATAGGAATTTCATTATTACCTTTCTCCTCCTCTCTGTCTCCCACACATTTGTTTGCCATTTATTTTCTATTATTAATTTCTATTTTAATAACAGAGACTTCAAGTGATAGCTGTGGTAGTTCCTTATGAGAGTTCATCTCACAGCTATCACACTTTTTATTGACGCCAAAGGTAAGTCTCATTTAGTTTGATGAAGTGTTGTTGTTTTTCTTAAAATGTTAGCGCTCATATTTAAATTTGAATTTAAAATTATAAAACTGCCTCTATAACTGAGAGCTTATATGAGAGCATTGCAAGCCTACAAATTTCAAGGGAAGTTCTTAGAGTATAAAAGAAGAAATATGAGTGTTTAAGAGACAACCCAGCTCAAAATATAGGTGAGGAAGTAACCATTTTAACTTTCAATTATAAGTTGATTATAGCACGTACCGATTTAGGGAGGTGCACCTAATTAAGTACGTAGTGCTTGAGGAGGTATTTTGTGATTTTATGATTAAAATTAGGGTGCTCCTAATTAAGTGA
>ARYC01005406.1:0-26074 GCA_000711775.1 Oxytricha trifallax | reverse complement strand
ATCCAAAAGTGCATTTTGAGTGATTAAATTAAATAAATTTACTATATATTTCACATTAAAACCTATTAATAACCCCAACCCCTAACAAATTCCCTACAAATCAAAGCACTTATAAACCTCATTAAGGGGTTTTGGGGTTTTGACTCAACCCTAGGTTATAATGATAGGTGAATCATTCAGTTTTAACACGATTTAAATCAACGGTCGACTTTATTATTGGCGTCGTTCCCATATGCCTTGCCTGACGTATTCTGAGGAGGTTCTTAGATCCGGGGCTGTTTCGTAAAAGCCGAGTGTCCTCACTATTTCGAACTCCGGGATACTGGAATTGATCGGGCCTATATTCCCAACTTTCTAGAAAGTCGTAACCTTTTTGCATCTTATGATTCCAGGCTGTTTTAAGACAAAACTATCAATAATGAGGATCAAGAAATGTTTATGAATGATGAAAGTTTAGATGGATTGAATAACAATGAGATTCTATAAGACTATTAATATTTCAATTTAAAAAAAAACAATTTTTTTAATTGAAATTTATTTATTGACCTAGTCAAAGAAGCTTTTCAGTCAGGGGTTTAAGACCTTTTTACCCAAGATTAGTATTGCAACCAAAAATAGTTAAACAATAAAAATTCAGATAATAATATGATATTTGATTCAAGCAAAAGTAAATCATCGTACGATAAATTTATAAATCTTCATTAAATTATCTTTAATTCTCACTTATTTATTATTAAATTAAGATAATTATACTTTTTAATTATTCAGCAAAGAAATATTAATTTAGTATTCTCAATAATTGCCATCAAAATATAAAATTATTATTTTAATTTATATGATAAAGATGTTTTTTATATAGGTATTAAAGGATTAAAATCGATTTAAAATGTTTTTAAATTGAAAATTTTGCTTAAAAACTTAAATATGCTAAAAAATAACATATAGAATTAACTGAAAATAGTAATAATTAAGATTAATTCTAATTCTTAATTAATTATTATTCAAAAATACGGGGGGGGAAAGTTTCCTGCACTGTTTTATGAAGAAAAAAGAATTTAAGGGAAGTTTTCTGCACATTTTTTTTATTTTATTTTTAATTTAATTAATCTTTATAACATGAATCTACCAACTTCTGAATTAGTTTTATTGTCATAATTATACTTTTTTATTTATCAATTAGTCAATATCTCTCTACAGATTCCAAGATCTGAAATATTTCATCTGATATTTGTTGTTAATATTATACCCTATATTTTCATAGTAATTTCAAGCATTGTATACAATTGTTATTGGAATCATAATGTTATTTCCATACCTATGATGTTAGGATTTATTTTATATAATTACTTAAATGATGAATAAATATCCTCATAATATTAGCGAGTTATAAAAATGTTAAATTTTATAATTTATGTAAATTTAATTAAATTTACATAATAATAAATAAAAGTGCAGGAAACTTCCTCGAGTGCAGGAAACTTTCCCCCCAAAAATACTATTAGAAAACAATAATAATTATACGACTATAATGAAAGGAATCAAAGTAAATTTTCTCCTCCAACTACGTATGATTATAACTTACTTGGTAAAAGAAATCAACCTGTTTTTAAATTACGTAAATGAAATTAAATAATATCTTAAAAAGAAAACATTTTTTAAAATAAATTAAGGAAACAAATGAAATTTGTGCTTATTTATCATCAAATTAAAATTCTAAATATGGTAATATTTTATTTATGTAACGCTTACTCCAATATAAAATAATTTAATTTAAAAAGTTTAATTTTTGTAAAGATTCACAATTATTTATTAATTATGATTAATATAATCACCTGGATTTTTAAACATTTTATAATACAATTATAAAATATATTATTTCATATAATTATTTAATTACCTGAAGGTTTTAGACAAAACGATAAATTATATTCAAATGCCTCTCAGACATAAAAGGAGATACTACAATCCAATATCTCATTATTGCTAACATTAAATTTATTCTGAATTTCTATTATTAAGCATAATTTTAAGTAAATTACAATTTTTTAAATAATAAAATATAAAGCTAGTTAATATCATATAAGCAGATTAAATGAATAATAAATTAACATATAATTTTACAAAAATATAATCAACAAAATGAATTATATTTTATTGATAGCAAAAGAAACTGCAAAAATAATTTACTAAAAGTAGGAAAGAGAGCCTTATAAGAAGCATCAAAAGTATTGTAAAACGTAAAAAGGTTTAAAATTATATTCAATACCCCAAAACCCCTGAATGAGTTATATGAGTTTTAATTGATGAAGGTAATCTTGGGGATAATGGTTTTTTTTCATTGATTTTATTTTCAATGTTAGATTCAATGTATTTTAACAATTTTTCATGGATGAAATTCCATTTTTTCAAATATTTTTTCATATCTACATCTTCATAAATGTTTTGTTGAAATTATCCCACTATTAAAATTTAAATAAAATTGAATATTATGTTTGCTTAACTTATTTAATTAAATTAAGATATATATTTTTTAATGAAAATTCTTCTAATTTCTTGGGACCCCATTTTTTTGTATGCTTTGGTACCAATATAGTTTTTATATTTTATAATATGGTACGAATTAATTTTTGAACCAGATTTAAACTTTTGGGTGGGGAAGTTTCCTGCACTTTTTTATGTTAAATTTAATAAATTTTACATAAATAAACAAATTTAATATTTTTTATGACCCATTAAATATTAAGCGCATATTGTTCATCATTGACTTAGCTCAAGAAATTTAGTAAATCCCATAGATCAATTAAGAAGCGAGGATTGGAGTTAAGAACAATTAGATTAAAAATTAATTATAATTGGCTAATAATATAAATAATTAGGCTAAAATCAAATTTACACAGCCTGATTGTTTTATATTTTATAAGGACAATTAATCGAGCCAATAGTTTTAATAATTAGCCCAAACATTATAATTATACGCCAATAATAATTAATTCTCAATTTAATTGTTCTTAACCCCAATTCTCATGTTATAAATGATCTATGGGGTTTTATAACATTCCATCTTTAATATTCTGATTAAAATATTACTCATTTTTAATATTTAAAAGTTATAATAATTTTCAAGGTCCGTTACCTACTTTTAAAAGTAGGTAACTCCTTTTTTTTTGTAGGTAACGCATATAAATAGTATTTTAATTAAATTAATCTTATTATTAATTGAATCATATAAACTAATTACTTGATGATAATTTGATTGATATAAATCACTAAGCTAATATTATAAGATTATTTTTATACCTCAAACTCAAGAAATTTTTATATTGCTTATCAGCTCCAATCACTCTATATTATATTTATTTACGATATGATTCAATTTCTATATAGAATTTTAACAAATAGATACTTTAATAGAACTTTGTTCTAAGTATCTTATAATAATGAAATTTGTGGATAGAAAATTTTTATAAGGCATATTCATGAATCAAATTTTAAACCATACACAATAGTATAATTCCATATACAATTAACAAAACTGTAAATGGAAATATAAGAATCCTTGATTTATATAAATAATTCTTAGTAGCTTTATAAATAATAAATTATTAAAATTTAGCAATTACTTAAATGGCTGAAAGGCCTAATTGCACATTAGCTTCCTAACTTAAATAAAATAATGTAAGTAAAAAAACAAAAAATTTTATTCTCACCATTTTGTAATGATATAAAAATTTTTATATATTATAAATTTAAAGTTTATATAAGTTAGAATATTAATACATTTTATGCTTAACTCTTAAGCCAAATATGGCATTAACAAATAATTATTTTAGCGAGAAGCTAAAAGATGGATTATATATGCATGGTAAGAATAAAATAAATTGAATCAGAATTACACTAACAATTGGATATAATATTTGGAATTAGATAGATAGATAATAACTGTAGGTAATTAAAATACAAAATTCAAATGTGCCAAGTATAAAATGCAAGTTTGTAATTCATTACTGAACTCGGAATCATTTTTCTTTGTCCTCTAATGTTGCCTCCTCCTCATTTAGGTTCCTGTTCTGAATCTTCTCCTCCACATCTCTTGGCTGGTTATCGAGCTCCACCTTACCTTTCTAATCATCGACTCTTGCTCCATTTGTAGGTTTCCCCTTGAATCCTTGAGTATCCTGGATGAGTTTTGGTTTAGCATTTCCCCCATTCATCGGTTCACTCTATTTTCTCTCCCTCCTTGACTGTGGATAAAAGTAGTTTTCTACCTCTGCTTGATTTTCTTCGACTTCATAATATTTGGAATTACTATATAATATTTAAATGACTGAACATACAAATATCAGATGAAAAATGTCAAACTTTTTGGAATCTGAAGATAGATATTGACTATTGATTAAAAATTAAAGTATAATTATAACAATATAATTGGTCCTTAAGTTGGTTAATAATTGTTCTTATACTAAATTAAATTAAAAAAAATTTAAAATTTAAAAAAAAGCGTAGAAAACTTCCCTAAAATTTTTTTTTTATCATAAACTTGTGCAGGAAACTTCCCCCCCAAACTTTTTTATTAAAACCAAATTTGTTTAAACTAGGTATCAATTAAGTTTTTTGATACTATTTAATTGGTATAAAATTAAAATTTAATTAGTTTAGTTCCATTTTAATTAAATTTATAATAATTTAGTAATAGTTTAACGGAAATTAGTTAGTTAATTTAGAGATCTAACTCTGAAATTTTTTTACAGTTTTCGTTAAATTTTTCCATTCTCTTAAAATCTTTGACTTCTTAGTAAAGTACCCATATCTAATAGGTGTGATAAACTTAACATGAAATATAAATACATAATTTGAAGTATGATATCCATTTATAAAACTTTTGGAACTTAAAGATTTCTTGAATGTGGATTTCAATTACATTAAAACCACTTATTTTAATCTTATTTTTTATTTCAATTAATTTATGTTACTTTTTTGTAATGGATTAAAAATATGTTATTTAAAAATGCAAGGAAAAAGAAATGAAATGCTGAATTAAAGTTGAAATTATTTTTAATTAAAAACCTCAAAAATATTTATGCATAAATGACCAATTTTATTAAATGATGCAATAATCAAATTTCATTAACATAATTAGTAAAAGTAATAACATATAAACAATCTTTTAAAAAAATGACATTTTAACGTATAATTTCCAAATAAAAATTCATTAAAATGTAAATAAAATGAAAACTTTTAAGTAGATTATTAAATATTTATGATATCAAACTTTCTTATTTTCTTAACTCTAGTGAAGATGATACTTACTAACTCAAATAAACCCTAATCTCTAACATTATCTTCATCAATCAAACACATATAAAACTAATTGAGGGGTTTTGGGGTTTTGATTGCTCTGGATGCTGTAAGGGAGTAAAATTCTAATAGTATCATAAAAATAATTAATTCTTTATATTCATATAATTTACTTTGTATACCTGTGGAGATAGCGCACGATGCAATAAGTGTGATGATAAAATAGCGTGGTACTGCGAAAATTGCAGTTATTTATACAAAAGTAAACAGAAGGAAAAGGCTTAAAGAGAGAAAAAATGAAGAAAAATGAAACCATAATATTCATCATAAGATATAGACCAAATTCAAATTAATCAAAATGAGAATAGGGAACAATAATCACACACAGCATTAAATTTTGATATATAATTTCTTAAAGACATATTACAATAAATATTTGTTTTGAATGTTAGTAAGAGTAATTTATAAAAAGAGGTAGAAAAAGTAATATTAATATTGCAATTAATTGAAAAATTAAGGAAAAATGTAGTTATTAAAATATGCAAAAATGCTATATATCATTATTGTGAAAAATTTGTGTTTATCTAAGATCTATTTCCATTAAAATTATGAGTATTATTAAATAATTACTATTTTGGTAAATATTCGATCATCATTAAAAAGAATATTTGAATTATGGTTTTATTAATTACAAACTAATATAAATAAATCATCTGTAATATACTTTTCTAAATAATTTTGTAACTATATTTCTAACATGATATAGATTTTAAGGACAGATAAATGTATAACTTATATGAAACCATTTATCTGTTATAATTTGAATCATAAATCTATTAATATATGATTAGAATTAAATAAATTTTAGTAATTTGCTATCAGTTTTATGCTTAAAATAATTTAACTAAATTTAAATTTTCTACTTTTTCAATACTATTCCCATCTCCACCTTAAGAAATTGATTAATTTTATTAAGTATTTAATGTCTTCTGTAGTTTCTTTTTCTGGCTTATCTCAAGCAGGAGAGTCCTATTCAATCTAATTTCCTCTTCGTTCATTGCACCCCTTAGTGGACTTTTACTTACTGGTGTATTATACAAATCTTTAAGAATAAATCAATATAAAGTGGAAAGCAGATTAAAAATTTTGATGCCTATAATTTAGTCCTTGAGATATATCTGATTTAACTAATATAGAATAATTATATGCCTTATAATAATTGATATATTCTTTCATCAGATTTGATCTTTTTAGTCTTTGAAAACTAACATAGAAATCATTCTATCTCTGTTCTTCTTATTTCATTAAGATTTTCTATTGCAATTATAGTTGTAAGAATAACTTTTATAGGTTTAGAATTAATTCTCATCTTCATATTTCTTGACTTTATATTCAAGCTTCTTCTCCTGCTCTTCATTATATAATATTTTATAGAAAATGATTTTATTCTATTAACAGCTTGCTCCATTTTCTTCTCTCTAGCTTCCCACAACTCCTATCTTTTTATTTTAAAGTTATATTATAATTATTTATTCAGATTTGTCAACTATTCTTTGCTTGTCCTTTTACATTTTAATAAGTTAATTTTTCAATTAAATTGATATTAATTTGTATTTTTTTATTGTATCAAATTTTTAGCAGTTGTTCTCTCTTCTGCTTTTCTTGAATTAAAAGTGTATTATATATAATTAATAAAATTTCTATCTTTTTTTGTCTTCAGTTTCTTCATTTTAATATAATTATTGTAATTATTGTTAAGAAACTTCAAAAGACTTTTATTCATGAGTCATCATCTCAAGTGAAAATAAAAATTAATTATAAATAATTAATATTTTATTAACAATTTATGAGCATCTAAAACAGCTTTTACTTCTAACTTTGATTATATAATATAGTTTATTATTGATATCTTGCGATTTCAGCCCACTCATCCCATAAATATTTTATATTAAAATAATATAATAATAATATTAATTACTGCTGGTTGATTTTTCTAAATTTTGATATCACAATAGATAAAAATTTAAATTATCTGATTTTCTTTCAATTTTATCTATCTTTGTCTTTCATCATTTATAAATAATAAAACAATTTTTATTAATTGAGACATGGTATATTTAATTAAAAAGTAAGTCTTTTGTTGTCAATATAAGAAGATATTTTTATAATTATTTTTAAAACACTGAAACTTCTGGAAATAATATCAATTTTTTATCATAATATTAAATTAATAATTATATTGCCTATCCAGTAATATTTTAGTCTCTTAATCGCCCATACCAATCCATTAACGCATATATTCCTCATTCTATAAAATAATTATTAATAAAATTTTGAAAATTATTGCAAATACTCCTAGAGAGCAATCAAAACCCCAAAACCCTTAATGAGGTTTATAAGTGCTTTGATTTGTAGGGAATTTGTTAGTGGTTGGGGTTATTAATAGGTTTTAATGTGAAATTTATAGTAAATTTATTTAATTTAATCACTCAAAATGCATTTTTTGATCATGTGGGAGAGGTCTGAAGTTTATCTTACTTAACCACAACTCTATCTACTCTATTGATATTTCTGATCTTGAGTTTGGTTTTATTATTATTGACTCTGCCATTTGTTTCATTGATTGAGATACTCTTGTTTTGTCAATAAATTGCTTTATTCTTTGTTTTGCGTCTTTCTCTCACCTTGTAGAGTAGTAATCGTTGCGAGGCATATCGCACTCTATTATTATTGCTGCCGTAGCCCACACATCCCATTGAAAGTCTCCATCTCTCCAGTCTTCTCTTTCTGGATAATAACCTCGAGTTCCCATTACAGTTCCAAGCCTTGATACTTCCACTCTTAAAGCTCTGTTGAAATCAATTATTGATACTCTTACAGGTGAAAAGTTCAGTATTATATTCTCAGGCTTGAGATCCCTGTGAACAAAACCTAACTTATGAAGCTCTTTGATACCCTGTATAGTTTAGGTTGCTATTAATGCAAGCTATCTATGATTTTTTTAATCAGTTATGAAATCTCTGAGGGTCATTTAAAATAGTGGGAGTCTGAAAGCTACATGATCTTTGGCAAGAAGAACAGCATCTAGTCTGCACTCTTTAAACTTAGCCTAAGTGAGTACTTAATACTCATTAGTAAACTCCATTTAATACATATCATCACTAAGTAGATAGTTGAAAGGATATACTTTGTAAGCATACTGATGATCCTTGATAACTTTCTTGTCATAAGAATCCTCTAGAATTAGGCAGCTTTAGAGAGAAGTATCTAAATCAATCTATGCAAGTACTGGAATTTTCTTGTAATATATTTTAATCATAATTTTAGTGACCTCTGATGCTAAGAGATTGCGTGCGATCCTCACATACTCTAATTCACTTGCTTGTTAAAGCTCAGCAACTTAAAGAGGCTCCCTTGCTTTTCTTTTGTTGAGCAACTTCAGTTGAGTGTCTTAATCTTCAACTTCTATTTCTTTCTTGTGGGCTTTTAAAAGATGCTTCTTTAAGTCTCTTGTATGAGAGTACTGCTTATGCCACTCAAAGCAATCATACTTTCCATCAACTTTGTCATGCTTTAAGTATACTGTAGGCTTAGCTTCCTTATGGACCTTCATATGCCTGTACCAGCTAGATTTATGAGTGAAGTCTCTTTCACACTTCTCACAAAAATATACTTCAACTTCCTGTGCTTACATTGAAATTTCATTTCTTACTTTCTCCTCCTCTCTGTCTCCCACACACTTGTTTGCCATTAATTTTCTATTATTAATTTCTATTTTAATAACAGAGACTTCAAGTGATATTATGAGAATTCATCTCGCAGCTATCACACTTTTTATTGCTGCAAAAGGTAAGTCTTATTTAATTTGATGGAAGTCCTATTGTTTTTCTTAAAATGTTAGCGCTCATATTTAAATTTGAATTTAAAATTATAAAACTGCCTCTTTAACTGAGAGCATATATGAGAGCTTTGCAAGCCTATAAGTTTGAAGGGAGATTTTTAGAGTATTAGCCAAGAAAAATTAGCACTAAGAGACGAACCAGCACTAAACATGGGTGAGGAAGTAACCATTTTGACTTTCAATAATAAGTTAATTATAGCACGTACCGATTTAGGAGGTGCACCTAATTAAGTACGTACTGCTTTAGGAGGTATTTTGTGATTTTATGATTAAAATTAGGGTGCTCCTAATTAAGTACTAGCATTAATTAATGCTCCTAATTAAGTACTAGCATTTTAGGAGCTGCTCCTAATTAAGTACGTACCAATTTAAATTTAAAAATATGGAACTATAACAGTAGAAATTGATATCAATCTCTCAAGTTTGAAACCAGTTCTCAAAATCTTCTCCATATCCTTCTAAGAGGTTGACCTCCTATAGGATGCCCATATTTAATAGTAAGTTTTACAGAGGTATATAATTTAAATCAATAAACTTAAATTTGAATATCATTTCTTAGATCTGTAAACAAGATGGAGTCAATGAATGATGTAATGAAAAGAGTGCAAGCACAAGAATTGATTCAAAGATTTAGAAGCAAGGAGGTTTTGCACCGCTACCTGGTGCAGCAAGGTAATGAATTTATAGTAACTTATTTTGATTCTGTAGTTGGTTTGTTCTTGCCAACGATGGAAGGTACTAAAATTTCATTTCTAAGAGCGATACTCTGCGAAGAGAAAAAAGCATTGAAAACTTAAGATGTAAAGTTTGCAGAGATTCCAAACTATCCAGAGATTTCAGTGACTTACTTATATGATGATGCTATGAACGACCTAGAGAATACCTCCCTACTAAGAAGTAGTTGTCAAATAAACTACCTGAATGAAACTATTTCTTTGGCATACTTGCAACAATTAAAGGAGATTACTTGAAAGAAATATTTCAAGAATCTCATAAGAAAAGGTACAGCATCTCTTCAGAAGATAAAGACAAACAAGGGATCAAGATAAGTGAGAGCTGGCTATCAGAGCTGCAGAAGCACCCTTATATTTCAAGTAAGATTTGTAGCTTAACTCTTTAGATAAATCTGGTACTGGCATCTTTTTGATGAAGGAATAGAGCAAGCTTCACAGAGAGCGAAAGTCGCAGACAAAGTATGAAGTTAGCAAGAGACTTTATTCAAATATTTAGCCTCCAGAGTCAATGAACATAGATGCTGGAGCTGGCAGCAAGAGAAGAAACTTAGGAGGAGGGAAGCAAGAAGTAGAAGAAAAGAAAGAGAAGCCAGCTCCCTCTTAAGAATTTTAAATGTGACTTATATATTCATTAACTTAACTACACAACTTATTTATATACATTCACTCTCCCTTCTTTAGCACACTTTTAAGCTAATTAATTATCTACTCTCTTCGCTGAGCTTTTAATAAAGTCTACTGTATCGATAGGTAGGTCATGCATCAAGTGGTATAGCAGCAGTTTCTTGTAATGACCTTTTAATATACCCCAGTAGAACTCAATTCCATTAAACTATGGACTGTAAGGTACGTTGAACACTGGCGTTATTCTAAGTTGTTCATAACTCTTCCTTGTTTCTTTAGTCTTATGAACAGAAAGATTATCAACGAATAGTATAATCTCTTATTCAGGGTACTTCTCTCTCAGCTGCTCTAAGAACTTAATATACTGCTCTGTCTTAATAGAGCGAGGATGAATAACATAAGTTTCTAAACCAGCATCCTCGCTAATACCTCCAAGAATTGCCATTGTTTATACCTTGACTTTCTAGTCATATACTTCAATGTTGCTATGCCTCCTATACCAAGACTTTTAGATGGAAGTGTTGAATGTAAACACAGCTTCGTCAGCATGTATAAACTTAATATTATTCTATTAGGCTCTCTGCATTTAATTATAAATATAATATAAATTTTTGTTGTAAAATGGCAGAGTGAAATCAATCACTCTCTTGATAAGATTTACACATTTGTAAGAGATACCATTTCGTTTATAGATGTTGGCTATAGACTAAGCAGAGATCTTCAACTCAGGGAATTGGCGATGAAACATAGTAGCTCGTTGGTCTAAAGAGAAGTGAGCCCAGTACTTTAAAGTTTTTTCATTAATAAGATAGTCAATATGCTTCTATTGAAACTTTGACTACCTCTTTTGCTTAGAATTTAGCTACAATTGCTTTAATTCTAGTGCTATAATACAATGAGAGCGAACAGTTGACGGACTTCGCTTTAAGAGTAGCGCAATAGACTTATAGTTTAGTACTGGTTTGATTTATTCACTGTATATATCACATCCATATCGCAGTTTAAACACTAAATCTATATACTCTTCATCATAAATAGACCCCAAAAGCTTGCTATTTTTGTCTCGCATTTAATTAATAACCACAACCCCTAACAAATTCCCTACAAATCAAAGCACTTATAAACCTCATTAAGGGGTTTTGAGGTTTTGAGTGTACCTCTTTGATATGCCTCTTCTAGCTAGATTCAGTTGAGAAGAAATTTTAACAGCCTTCAAATTAAAATGTTTTAATTTTCTTCTATTGGTAGCTGTTCCTTATCTTCCTCAACCAATTCAACTTATGCCTAAACTCCCATCTGCACTCAACTTCTTGTTTTAAACTTGAATATTAAAGATTAAAGCTTCAAACTCTAGAGCTCTTAGCTCAACCTTCTTTTCAATATAAATTACTTCTGGTTTCTTGGAGGACCCAAAGTTGAGCAATGATTAAACTGTTCCAAGAGAATCTGATTTCCGATTTAAGTTAGCCGCCATGTATAAATTTAAATTTAAATTTCTATTATAAATCTCTAATAATCTAAATAGCTAAAGTTACTTAGTATAAAACCTTCCATAGCAACAATAATGGTTGATTTTAAGGTGTTAGAGATCAAAGTTATATTAAGCTTATAACTATAAAATTTCTAATATCATGCTTAATATTTTTAATTTTGGTAACAACTTAGAAAAATATTGAGGTAGGTGCTTGAACCAATTAGGTTTTAAATCATTTTTGAGCTTTTCCACTAAACCTCATTAGTTTAAACGAAGTACTAATTAAGTTTTGGTACTATTAAATTGATACCAATTATAATTAAACAAATTTAGTACCAGTTCAAATTAAATTTAAACAAATTAATACAAATTTAATGGAACTAAATTGATATAAATGGAGATCAATCTCAAAAGATTCTTACAGCTTCTGCCAGCTTTCTCAGCCTATCTTTACCAAATTGACCTCCTACAAGATGCTCATATTTAATTCTAAGATTTTAAGCAGTAGTATTATATATTATAATTTAAAAATCCAATAACAAGAGAAGGAACTAGGATGGAATTTATAAGTACTGCAATGAAGAGGGTTGAAGCTTAAGAAATGATCTCAAGATTTATAAGCAAGGAAGATCTCTATCGATACCTCACTCAGCATGGTAAGATGTAACATATACTTAATCATATACTATAGAGTGATTATTCCTTCCAACGATGGAAGGTACTAAAATTTCATTCTTGAAAGCTATACTCTGTGATGAGAAGAAAGCCTTCAAAAACAATGAAATTAAGTTGATAGAAATACCAAACTACCCAGAGATTTCAGTCACTAATCTCTACGAGGATGCGATGAAAAATGAATTGGTAGTTTATCTTCCTTCCAAGAAACAACTCTCTAACAAACTTCCAGAAAGGAGCTTCTTCATTGGTGTTCTTGGCACTTTATGAGAGAGTCATCTCAGAGAGAGCACTGAAGAACCTCGCAAGAAACGCTAAACTATTTCTCCAGAAGATTAAAAGAAGCAAGGCATACTTATAAGCGAAGCTTGGTTTGAAGAACTAAAGAAGCATCCTTACCTCTCTAGTAAGCTTTGATTCATATCTTTTTAGGGAAACCTGGAACTGAAATATTCCTAATGAAAGAGCATGCGAAGGTTACCAGAGAGAGAAAGTCATAGAATATTCATGAAGTGAGCAAGAGACTTTATAAAGATGTTTAAAAGCCAGATGAAATTAACAAAGATTCAGGAGCTGGTACTAAGAGAAGAAATATGGGTCCAAGCAGCCTTAAGAGGAAGAAAAATAAGAGAAGCCAAATCCCTATACGGGCAAATTAAATATGTGAACTTATTCATTCGTTTAAATCTAATACTTATTTATAAACACAAAATCTACCTTCTCTTTCGCATACTTTAGCTTTATCATCGCTGACTATTTTATCAGCACTCTTTATAAAATCGACTGTATCTATCTTCAAGTCGTGCATTAGGTGATAGACTAGAAGTTTCTTGTAGTGGCCTTTCAATAACCCCCAATATAATTCAATTCCATTAAACTGTCGGCTATATGGAACGTTATATACAGGAGTTTTGTTTAACTCTTCATAAGCTTTCTTTGACTCCTTAGTCTTATGAACTGAGTGGTTTTCAACAAACAGGATGATCTTTTGATCGTTGTACTTATCTCTTAGCTTATGAAGGAACTCTATATATTACTCTCGCTTTATAGAGCGAGGATGAATCACATAACTTTCTAGACCTGAATCCTCGCTAATACCAGCTAAGATTGCATGAGTGTCAACCTTTACTTTTTAGTCATAAACCCTTATGTTATCATACTTCTTGTTCCATGACTTATTAATAAAGGTGTTGAAGGTAAATAGAGCTTCATCAGCGTGTATGAACTTGATGTTATTAGTAATAGTTCTTTGCGTTTAATCATATATAGATAGTTAATATTATTACTATAAAATGGCACTGTGAAATCAATCACTCTCTTCACTCTGTTAACAGTCTTGAAAGTAATACCATTTCTTCTATAAATATTGGCTAGTTTAAGGAAAGATACGCATGTTAGAAAACTTGCGATGAAACATCACAGCTCGCTAATCAAGTTGAAAGTGTGCCCAATACTTCAAGTCTTTGAGTCGCAGAGTTAGCCAATATGGTGCTGTGAGGACTTTTATTTTCTTGCAGGATGTTTTCAAGTGCCTCAGCAGCTAACATGCAATGATATCAAATAGTTGAGGCAATCTTGCATAGGAGCTTTGCTATAGCTGCATAATTCAGTAATGGTTTTACTCATTCCATATTAAAACTCGAACCATACTTTAGCTTGAGCAATAAATCTAAATTTTTCTCATCATAAATAGACCCTAAAATTCGCTAATTTCTATTTCTCATTTTGCAAATTGGCCTAATTACTCTACGAACCCTTATAAGACCCCCAACTTTACCCTAAAAATCAAATCACTATAATATCTAATTAAGGGGAATTGAGGTTTTGATTTAGAGAAGCTTCAAGAGAGTGAGCGTAAATAAGACGAGAGTTTGTGCGAGAGAAGTAAGAATGAATTATTATAAATAAGTATTAGATTTAAACGAATGAATAAGTTCACATATTTAATTTGCCCGTATAGGGATTTGGCTTCTCTTATTTTTCTTCCTCTTAAGGCTGCTTGGACCCATATTTCTTCTCTTAGTACCAGCTCCTGAATCTTTGTTAATTTCATCTGGCTTTTAAACATCTTTATAAAGTCTCTTGCTCACTTCATGAATATTCTATGACTTTCTCTCTCTGGTAACCTTCGCATGCTCTTTCATTAGGAATATTTCAGTTCCAGGTTTCCCTAAAAAGATATGAATCAAAGCTTACTAGAGAGGTAAGGATGCTTCTTTAGTTCTTCAAACCAAGCTTCGCTTATAAGTATGCCTTGCTTCTTTTAATCTTCTGGAGAAATAGTTTAGCGTTTCTTGCGAGGTTCTTCAGTGCTCTCTCTGAGATGACTCTCTCATAAAGTGCCAAGAACACCAATGAAGAAGCTCCTTTCTGGAAGTTTGTTAGAGAGTTGTTTCTTGGAAGGAAGATAAACTACCAATTCATTTTTCATCGCATCCTCGTAGAGATTAGTGACTGAAATCTCTGGGTAGTTTGGTATTTCTATCAACTTAATTTCATTGTTTTTGAAGGCTTTCTTCTCATCACAGAGTATCGCTTTTAAGAATGAAATTTTGGTACCTTCCATCGTTGGAAGGAATAAACCCACTATAGTATATGATTAAGTATATGTCACATGCTTACCATGCTGAGTGAGGTATCGATAGAGATCTTCCTTGCTTATAAATCTTGAGATCATTTCTTAAGCTTCAACCCTCTTCATTGCAGTACTTATAAATTCCATCCTAGTTCCTTCTCTTGTTATTGGATTTTTAAATTATAATATATAATACTACTGCTTAAAATCTTAGAATTAAATATGAGCATCTTGTAGGAGGTCAATTTGGTAAAGATAGGCTGAGAAAGCTGGCAGAAGCTGTAAGAATCTTTTGAGATTGATCTCCATTTATATCAATTTAGTTCCATTAAATTTGTATTAATTTGTTTAAATTTAATTTGAACTGGTACTAAATTTGTTTAATTATAATTGGTATCAATTTAATAGTACCAAAACTTAATTAGTACTTCGTTTAAACTAATGAGGTTTAGTGGAAAAGCTCAAAAATGATTTAAAACCTAATTGGTTCAAGCACCTACCTCAATATTTTTCTAAGTTGTTACCAAAATTAAAAATATTAAGCATGATATTAGAAATTTTATAGTTATAAGCTTAATATAACTTTGATCTCTAACACCTTAAAATCAACCATTATTGTTGCTATGGAAGGTTTTATACTAAGTAACTTTAGCTATTTAGATTATTAGAGATTTATAATAGAAATTTAAATTTAAATTTATACATGGCGGCTAACTTAAATCGGAAATCAGATTCTCTTGGAACAGTTTAATCATTGCTCAACTTTGGGTCCTCCAAGAAACCAGAAGTAATTTATATTGAAAAGGAGGTTGAGCAAGGAGCTCTTGGATATGAAGCATAGTTTTTATCATTGAAGTATTAAACCTGAAGCAGAGTGCAGAGATGGTTATTTAAACACTAATGCTAGATGTTGAGGAGTTAAGAGAAGCTACCAGTTTAAAAGTTAAAAGCATTCTAATGTAAAAACTACTAGAATTTCTTCTCAACTTAATAAAGCTTGAAGAGGCATATAAAAGGGATAATTCTGAAAATACTAAGTTATACTTCAAGCACGAACAAGTAGATTGCAGGTATTAGTTCTCTACATTCAAAGAAGTTATTTAATCACTCAGCTAAAAATTAAAAAGTCATATGCAAAAGCATTACCAAAGAGAATTCTTGAACTAAGATTAAGAGACTAAGAAACTAGTACCAGTAAAAAGAAAACGAATACTTTTGAGTCTTAAAGAGAATAGCAGGAAAACCTTAAGAGGCAGAAACAATTTATTTGAAACAATATACAAACTAGAAGTCATACCTTTTTAGCATGTTTCTAAGAGAGAGCAATGCATAATTCTTTATTGAATGCAGTTGATTTTAACATTGCATTAATACTTATTTTAGTAAAAATTTAACTAACAAAATAAAGCTCATAGTGGTTCATGAGTATTCTTTTAATGTTTACACCTTCAGCCATCTGATTAAGAATGAGCAGCACCAGAATAAATTCTCAAACGAATATTTTGTTCTAAGAGAGGCATAGAAAAGAGATTGCAAGAACTTTCTAATGTTGGATGGTATTATTTTAGGCATTTAATTCATCGTACTATGACTAAAAAAATTGAAATAACTCTTTGAGACTATCTATATCATAATAGATATCCAAATTATTTGAATGATATCTAGATAAGATACCTGGTGGTAAGGAGTTGCATAAAATTGGATATGTTCATAGTAATTTGAAGCCTAAAAATGTTATGTTGAGCTTCTGTCCTATTGAAATAGTTGTCATCGATTTCAGTAGGGCCTTATGATAAGAGATCGTTACTTTGGCATAGGTACAATGTACTCAAGGATACTTTCAAATTATTAAAAAAAGGACGAATCGCTCACTTAAATGGAATGTATGAATAGTGCTGTTATAATATAAAAGAGTGATAAAAAAGCTTGTCTTACTTTTTACAAAGCATGAAAATATCAATTAATTTGACAAAAAGATATTTATCAAGAACATGTATGCCAAGAGATAAAAAGCATAGTTGAGATAATCATTGTGAGAGCTCCTTACTATAATAACCAATCATTAAACGATATACTTTAGACATTAAAGTGAGCAAGAGATTGAAGAGATTTAACAAATAATAATAAACAAAATTTGTTTGAATTTAATCACTTGATATTCATTAAATATAATATACATTAAATTCACATAAAACCTGTCTTTTCTATAATTATCCCAATAAGGCCTAACTATATCCTACAGATAAAATCACTTAAACGACTAATTAAGGGGTTTTGAGTGAAAAGTTTTAGATAAATTTATGATATACTCAAATTAAGTTTAAATTAAATTAAATTTCAAGTAAGTATAGGTTAAAAGAAAAAGATTATAAAAATTGATTTATAAAATTTAAAATTTTCAAATTTGAAATCAAATTAATCATATTTAATTTTGGGGGGAGGAAGTTTCTTGCCAAGGTTTATGATAAAAAAAAATTTTAGGGAAGTTTCCTGTCAAGAAAATTTTATATATTTTATTTAAATGTAATTTTAACTTTTTACAAATTTAAACTCCTTTTATTATTTTAATAAACTTATTTATTTTATCAATTTATTCAACAACTCATGAGTTTGACAAGATCTACTTCATATCAGACAATATTTTATCTTTAAATCTTATTGTTTTCTATTTATTTTTCAAAAGTTTTAGTGAAAATTAAAATAAAAAATATCGTACTATGTTGAAAATTATGATATTAGATATAAATTTATTTTATCTTTTTTAACTCTTATTAAATGCTAAACTTATCCTATAGAGATTTAATGAGGTAGAAAATTGTTAATTCTAAAAAATTATATTTAATTAACATTAATTATTTTGGCTAAGGTGACAAACTCTCACCCCCCATAAAGTATACTTTTAAATGTTAACTATGATAGAACTCGACCTCCTGAGTAAACTTTTCTTAAGGACTGATTGTGGCTGGGTTTTAGTTTTCGAGATATCACACTGACTAAGTCCAAGATTTACATATAAAATCATTAAATTTGGCATTGAAAAAATTGTGATATTTTCTAAAAAATATCTTAATTTCCATAATCTGATAAGTTTTAAGGTTATTGGGAATTATTTTGAGTATAAATCGTTTTCTGAAATTTTTATCCTGATCTTGCCAAAAAAATCATCATTTATCTTCATATATTTTGATAACCTTTTTTAAAATATATATGTGATTTTTATTGGCAAGATCAGGATAAAAATTTCAGAAAACGATTTATACTCAAAATAATTCCCAATAACCTTAAAACTTATCAGATTATGGAAATTAAGATATT
The DNA here is from genome assembly GCA_000711775.1 of Oxytricha trifallax. NCBI lineage: Eukaryota > Ciliophora > Spirotrichea > Sporadotrichida > Oxytrichidae > Oxytricha > Oxytricha trifallax. The sequence continues at coordinate 7,481 of ARYC01005406.1, read as the reverse complement.
TTTTAGAAAATATCACAATTTTTTCAATGCCAAATTTAATGATTTTATATGTAAATCTTGGACTTAGTCAGTGTGATATCTCGAAAACTAAAACCCAGCCACAATCAGTCTTTAAGAAAAGTTTACTCAGGAGGTCGAGTTCTATCATAGTTAACATTTAAAAGTATACTTTATGGGGGGTGAGTGTTTGTCACCTAAGCCATTATTTTATTTGAATTTGACAGGAAACTTCCTACCCCCTTAATTTTTGTAAAAGTGTGGGTATATCAATATATTCCACTAAATTAATAAATATTAATCAATATATTGTGATTAGAGTTCGTATAAAATGGTAACCATAATATTAATAGTAAAGATAAAAAAGTGTAACAACCTATAGGAAAATACATTAAAAATTAGAATTGAGTTATTTAAATTGTATTATGTATTTTGATAAATTTAAATTATTCAATATTCTATTACAAATCTCTTATGTTAAAAGTATATAATTATTTGATGATGATGATGAATAACTTAAGGTAAGGTGAATAGGAAAACTATAAATAAAGATCTTTAGTATTAAATATATAATTATTATTGCTATTGTTATTGCTGTTGTTAATATTGAATGAGCGTATATTAGTTAGTTAGTTCTAGTGATTATGATTTCTGAATAAATTGTCAATATCTCTAGATTCTCCTGATCAATTGTGTACCTCAGCTAAGGGAGCGACTTTGGCACTTTTGGACCTATGTGCCTCTCATAGGGTGCTCTTGAGGGTCTTGTCCCGTGTCATCTAATCCCAAGTCCTAACTTTCCTCTTTGGACCCCGACTCGGCTTGAGTGCTACTAATCAGGGGTGGTCCCGGGGAGCTTGTCCCTTGACTGAACCGGTGGCGATGCCAACTACTGAGACCTCTCGATTTTTTCATTTTTTCATTCGCTTTTTTATAGTAAGTGAGAGTCTTGTTATCATCGAGTACTGTATTTATGTTTTCAATTCAAATAGCATCTTGCCAATTTTCAGCAATAACAATAGCAATGATAATTATTATAGAATTATTTCATAAAAAAATAAGTAATATACATTCTAAATTTATAAAATTTGATATTATTTAAATTTTAAATTATTAAATTCACATTTTCATTTTCTCATAACTTTAATTACAATAAATTAAATTATCAAGCATTTCGAATTAAAATAAACACTCATTTGAATAATATTAATTAAGTTTACTTTAACTTTAATGTTAGCTTAAATTAACCTACATTAAATCTTAATAAAGTTAATAACAATTAAACTAGAAAGAGTATTTTTAATTTGGTAAAATAATAAATTAATTATAGTATACTTGGTATCATTTTAATCCCATTTATATTCTTGAATTGTAGATATTATTATAAAATGGCTCTTCATATTGCAGGTTAATCTTTCTCTTAATTTTTTTGAAAAGCTTCTTTCTCTTGTTTGCCTCTGCTTCTTCGAGTTGGATGGGATACTTCTTTTCTATCGCTTGAAGTGACAAAAATGTAAATTTATTGTTTGTCCTCTCACACCCTCCCTCGTCTCCAAGAAATTCCAAGCTACTTACCCAAAAAAGCTCATCTTTAAGTTTAGTCATTCTCTTTTCACCTTCGGGAACGTTTAAGACTTTACAAATTTCAGAATATGTTGGCTTAAACCACTTCCAAATAGATTTGTTTACATAATTGTCTGTTTTCAATTGATCTCTGACAGCTTGTTCCATGTTTGATTGGTTCATCGAAAAATTATTATATAAATTAGCAAATGATTATTGATTTATATAATATTCTTAATAACTTGAAATATTTACATGGATGTCAATTTACTTGCCAATTTATAGAGTCAAATAAAAAACTAAAGTTTTCAATTTAATAAGATAAAATTTTATATTAATTTTTATTTTATTATATAATTCTTTTTAAATTTAATATAAAAACTATTTATAAGTACTACTGAATTGAATTTCATTTAATTAAGAAAAATATTTATAATATATTAAATCTAGCTGTCATTTAAGAAAGTCTAAATTTCTTTATTAAATTAAGTATTTTATTAAAATAAATAATATTTCTTTATGTTTGAATAAAGAGTTTAATTTGAAATGAAATTTTAAATTTAAAAAGAAATAAACTACTAATATATTATCTTACTGTTATGGACAATTGAAAATAAAATAAATACAATATGTGTAAGTAAGAGCGATAATTATTTTTCAAAATTTTTAATCACTATTCTTTGTTGATCTTAATTAAAATGATATTACTTAATATAACTGAAAAACTAATAGACTAACTTAAATAATAAAAAAGAATAAAAATACTAATTTAAATTAGAATTGGTTAATTTTCAATTTAACTTTAATTAATTTGAATTTTTTATTTCATTATTAGAGAGAAAATTTAAAGAAATAAGTAATTAACAAAATTAAACTATGGAAAGCTTTTCACAGTTAGAAGGGGAAAATGATGAAAAAAATGAATAAATTTCACCATTAATTCAAAAATACTACGACAAGTACTTGGAAATAATGAAAAAAGATGAATCTAATAGATTACTCTTTATTTTAGAGATTTTATAAGAATTTTGTTTACTTTTGAACACATCAGTGAGTTAAAACATAGAAAAAGACAACAAATATTCCCGCTATTAATCAGGAGAATATCAAAATAAAAATTTATCTGAAAGCAGATTGACAATTGATATATAAACACATCACAAATATATAGAAATTTAAACAAATATTGAATCAATTAATGATCTTGTACTCTAGTCAATACTTGGCAATAAGAAAAAATCTTATAAAAATATGGATGCCCATTAGAAATTAAATTCTAATCAGTAGGATTAAGATGAGATAATATTTGGAGAAAATCTGGAAAAGGATTAGTTTTCCCTTTTACAAATATTAATTTTTACTAAAATTGTAACAATAGTATTGGCAATTTAATGCAATATTTTAGATTGAAAGCTGCAAGCCCTATTTTTACGGTGTAAAATTTATCAGAAAATTAAAAGGATTTGTGGGATAAATTTTCCGCAATTTAATAAAATTAAAAGGACTTCCCTCTATTTAACGAAAGAAAAGATTCCTAAAAGTTTTTATAAATTTTAACCTTTAATTTTTAACTTCAAAATAAGAATTGAGCTATAGCCACTAAACTTATAACAACACTAAGTTGAGTAAGCCTTAAATAACTACAAATCTACTTTGCCTATTTTTCTGATCTGCAATAGAGTCATAGAAAGTGTTTCCTTTAATGAGAAAAAAATCGTTTGTTTGTTGACAAATTGTGAAAAAATAAAAAATGACCTTCATAAGTACAGAGTATAGACTCTGATCTAAGACGATGATGGCTAAAACATCTAGCAATTTTTAATTATTGAAGATAAATCAAAAAAATTAAAGTTGGGATAAAAGTGGTACAAGATGGTTTTACGTGCTATCTAGGCTAAGCATTTAAAAGAATTATGATTAAACAGAGTTCAATAGATACAAGTCTGAGTGGGATTGAAAATTTGTAACCCTTTAACAATTAATTTAAAAAGTTTCCCATTTTTCATTTAATCACAAGATCTCAATATCAGTTAACATGCTTTGAAAAGTCTTGAAGTCAAAGATTAACAAAGCATAAGATAAAATTTCCTTATTTTATCATAAGCACTGGGAATGATATCAAAAATATTAGATTATGTAATTGAAGAGCAATATTTTGACATTACTTATATTCTGAAATTTAATATGTGCAATAACTCAAAGGTTTATAGTGATTGGCTTAAGCACAATTTCATCAAAAGCTATTTAAAAATGCTTAGCAAAAAGAAATTTCTTCCAAACATTGTAAAGTCACTTGATATGCCTGATTAGATTGTAATTCCTTAAATCTAAAACATGAACGATGTATTTCATTTAACTAGCTTGCATAGGCTTTTGGAATCTCTTGAAATTAACTAAACTACAAAAATCGTTTTATTATTATAATAAAATTAACTCAATTTAATTGTTTATCTTATTGGTCTCGATGTTAATGGTATAAAATTAAGATCATTATATTTATGATTTATTTAATTTTAAATGATAATTTTTTCTTCCCTATCAATATTCAATTAATAAAAGATCTTTTTGAAGTAAATGAATAATTTAAAACTCACATTCTTGAATTATTCCCTGAAAAAGGTTTCTTAAACATTTCAAAGCTGCTTAAACTTATTAGTGAAAGAAAAGATTTAGATACATGTGCAAGAGTCTATTTATTAATTTATTTATATATAAATTAAATTTGAATCTATTTCTAAAAAGATAGTAAGAACTCTAGATAATTTTTGAAATAAGTGTATTGACCAAGACCCCCCCTACCCCCCCATAAAAAATATGAGACCTCCCCCCTCCCCCCCCTTTATAATAAAATTTTTCAAATTATATGAAAAACATATTCTTATGCTTTGAATCATGCTCTATCTTAAAAAAATCTTGCCCTGCGGGCAGCTAATGTTATTTATTATTATTTTAATTTAGCAATCTTCACTGCATCCGTCAACTTTTATTGATACATACTTGTATACGAAAACATTACAAATGCAATTTATTTTTGAGTTTCATTAATTTATTTTAATTATATCTATTAATGAACTTATACAATTTTTATTCTATTGACTTTACTCTTTTTTTCGTAATAAATTTACATAATTCTATACACTAATATGATAAACATTTTTACTTTTGTAAATATTTGACTACTCAGATCTTAATTTATTTATGAAATCAATTTTTAGCTGAAGAGTAATTGTTTTGATCAACTATTTAAGAAAGTCTCTAATTTTTAATTCAATGTAAGCATTAGTTTTTCTAATCAGATATTTTATGAATTCCATTAAATTGCAATGAATTAAATTCATTTTTTAAAAATTAAATATATTTCTTTTTTTTAGGGTCTATACACAATTGCATCTAATTTCAAAAATATAATCCCTCTTTATATTATCTGGGGAAAAAACAGTTAAAAATATTAATTCTAAATTCTAAAAGAGTTTATGCTCAAACTTCTAGAAAAGTTAGCGTTTTCAATATAATATTGTTCAATACTTACATGTAATATTCTGTAAATTTTAAAATAAACTTACTTGTTTTTATTAGGATTGTAAACATTAATTAGAAAGATAATGAGAGAACTTTCAGTCATTTTAATAAAAATTGAAATAACTTAAATATATTGAGCTAACATATTAGCTAAATCTCTATTGTATTAAATCTTTACTTTGCTGTTTTGAGTAATCGACAACTAAATGATAAAATAATAAACCTTTAAATTAAGAGTATAATTACATTTACTTTATAAAATTAAAAAAATAAATTTACTTTTTTTATCATAAGGATTCAAATAAGATATTTAATTATTGTTTAATTAAATAAAAATCCATTAGTCAATTAAGAATAAAGATTAGGGATTAAGAATTATAAAATTAAAATTAAAATTAAATTATTATTAGCTTAAATTAAAAAGAATTATGACAAAAACAAATTTACGCACCCTAATTGGTTTATTTTAAATAGAGAAAATTTTTCGAGCAAATGGTTTTAATAATTACCGAAAACTTTGATAATTGACGCCAAAAATAAAATATTCTTAATTTTATAATTCTATATCCCCAATCTTCATTCTTAATTGACTAATAAAGTTTATAGTTGATTTCATAAATAAATTAAGATCTGAGTAGTCAAATATTTACAAAAGTAAAAATGTTTATCATATTAGTGTATAGAATTATGTAAATTTATTACGACAAAAAGAGTAAAGTCAATAGAATTAAAATTGTATAAGTTCATTAATAGATATAATTAAAATAAATTAATGAAACTCAAAAGTAAATTGCATTTGTAATGTTTTCGTATACAAGTATGTATCAATAAAAGTTGACGGATGTAGTGAAGATTGTTAAATAAAATTTATAAATAACATCTGCTGCCTGCAGGGTAAGCTTTTTTAAGATAGAGCGTGATTCAAAGCATAATAATGTGTTTTTCATTTAATATTTGAAATTTTATAAATGGGTGGGGGAGGGGGGAGGTCAACATATTTTTTGTGTGGGGGTAGGGGGAGGTCTCGGTCAGAACAAATAAGTTTACTAATATTTAATTAAATTTAATCCTAAAAAATAGTACCAGCTTTAGCACTCATAAAATAATTAGAATAATTTAATTTAAAATTAGAATTTTGTGGATCACCTCAACACATATAAAATCATGCTAAATCAAGATAATAGTTTTAGTAATCTTAACATGTTTAGAACCCCAAAACCCCTTAAGTAAATTTATACTTCACTAAAAAATATTTTTTAAAGAAATACAAACACAATTTTGAATTTGCTTTAACTAAATGTATAAAAAAAGATAATTGTATTGACAAATTAAAAGAAATACAATAAGATAAATTTCATATATTTACAGTTCTTCTATAATAATCGTGATATAATATAGCTAATTTTTAACTTATATTTAAATCTTTTTATTTTTAATTTTAAGTTTGAATAATTTAAGTTATATTTACCAGGCATTATTAAATCATAAAAATAATTTTTAATTTAATCTGATACCTAAGAATTTAAAGAAATTATATTATGGTATCTAAATAGTAATAAATTTATTTTTTAGTCATTCATTTATATTAATATGTCTTAAAAAAATTGAAATGTTATAAATATTATCTCAGATTACTAAAGTTTATTTTAATTATTAAAAAGGAAATAAAAATATAATTTTAATCATTTTTTTGGATTTTTATTGTGTAGGTTAGAATTTGATAATGATAACTATTCAACCGTTGATTATAAACCTTATATGGATATTTTAAAGAAGCAATCAAAACCCCAAAACCCCTTAATGAGGTTTATAAGTGCTTTGATTTGTAGGGAATTTGTTAGGGGTTGGGGTTATTAATTAAATGCGAGACTAAAATTACAAGCTTTTGGGTTCTATTTATGATGAAGAGTATATAGATTTAGTGTTTAAACTGCGTTATGGATGTGATATATACAGTGATTAACTCAAACCAGTACTGAACTATAAGTCTATTGCACTACTCTTAAAGCGAAGTCCCTCAACTGTTCGTTCTCACTGCTTGAAAGCTGTATAATTAAAGCAATAATAGCTGAATTCTTAGTCTAAGAGGAAGTCTAAGTTTCTATAGAAGCATATTGACTATCTTATTAATGAAAAAACTTTGAATTATTGGGTCACTTCTCTCTCGACTAACGAGCTATTATGTTTCATCGCCAGTTCCCTGAGTTGAAGATCTCTGCATAGACTGTTGCAAACATTTATAAACGAAACGGTATCTCTTACAAAGGTGTAAATCGTATCAAGAGAGTCATTGATTTCACTCTGCCATTTTTACAACAACAACTTAAATTATATTTATAATTAAATGCAGAGAGCCTAATAGAATAATATTAAGTTTATTCATGCTGACGAGGCTGTGTTTA
>ARYC01005405.1:0-14829 GCA_000711775.1 Oxytricha trifallax | reverse complement strand
TATTTATTATTAATTTAATTATATTTAATTTTCCAAATTTAAATGTATTTCTACAATAATAAAGAGAGGAATCCTATAATTCAAGAGATGCTATGGCTAAATCAGTTTATGGTAATTTATTCAACTGGATAGTATAGCGTATTAACTAATCAATCTCAGAGAAAATGAATGCATAATCATCTAAAAACTAGAAATTTATCGGCATCTTAGATATCTTTGGATTTGAAATATTTGAAGCTAATTCTTTCGAATAACTGTGCATTAATTACGCTAATGAAGTACTCCAACAACATTTTAATCATCATATGTTTAACTTAGAACAGGAGGAGTACAAATAAGAAAACATTCAATGGAGTTAAATAAAGTTTGTTGATAACTAGCAGTGCATTGACTTGATAGAGTCCATTCAAAAGCCTAGTGTTTTTAAGTTGCTGGAAGAAGAGACCATGATGAAGAGTACGGACCTTAAATTACTAAGAAAAATGAATGATATGCTAACTGTTAATAAGTCATTCAATTTATGAAATTTAAATACAAATCTTTATGATTTTTACAAACTACAATTCAAAAGACCTAACAGATTCGACTGTGCTGAATTTATTATTTGTCATTATGCTGGAGAAGTAGAATACAAAGTCAGCAGTTTCATCGAAAAAAATAAAGATTAAGTAGGTGATCTTATAAGAGATACACTTTCACAATCAAAGTAATAATTGATTTCACATTTATTTAAGAAAACTTAAGAAATTGAATAATAACTAGTTGAGAAAAATCTCTTTGGTCAAGGCAGATCCTCATTTAAATAAGCTGCCATTTAAAAACCAAATGTTAACTCTGGACTAAAGGGAAACTCTATATCTAATTAATTTAGAAGCTAACTCCAAGAACTTATGAAAATATTGAACGAATCATCTCCGAGATATATTAGATGCATAAAGCCTAATCATCAATTCTCTCCTATCATATTTGATTCTGTTGAAGTCTGTAAATAACTTAGATGTGCTGGTATTTTAATATTTAGATTGGCAATTATAATTTTATGGTATGCTAGAAGCAATTAGAATCAGGAAGGCAGGTTACGCAATAAGAGTAACTCAAGATGATTTTGCAAAACGTTATAGAGCAGTTCTTGGGAAGAAAAAAATAAATTAGCTTATAAAATCTTCAGATAACTCTTAAAACTTGAATAAAACCCTCTGTGAAATGATCTTCAAGCAAGTTCAATAATATGCCTAAAATAAGAAAATTCTTGACCCAGAAATGAAAATGTGGTAGGTTGGTGTAACTAAGATTTTTATGAAGGAAGATGTCAGAACTGCTCTCGAATCAGCAATGGGACTTGCAGTGCTAGACTAAGCTAAACAGATATAAAAGTTATTTAGGGGGTTCAAAGCCAGAAAACTGTTTAGAAAAATGCTTAATGCTGATAAAATTATTAAGAGACACATAAAGAAATATTAATTTTTACTAAATTTACAATAAAATTTATTAAAAACTATTTTATAAATATACACAATCATTCTGATAAACTGGTTTTGAGAAGTATTTCCTGATATTTAATAAAATTTAATTATCCTACTATATTGATTTAGTATCTCCAAATTAAATTCAATTTTAAAAACTAACTAATTAACAATAAAATATATTATTAATAATAAATTATTATAATCTTAATTACTTATTAAAATACGTCATCAGAAGAAGATTTAGAAAAGTTGTTTAAAAGTTCATTCATAACATGAAGATTAGAATAGTAAAAATCTAAAAAGTATTTAAGAAAATATATAGAAAAAAGCAGATTCTATTAGAAATAAATAAAAGAATTATAATTAAAAAGGATAAAGAGAGAGCAGAATAACTTCGAAAAGCAGAGCTTGAACGAGTTAGATAGATTCAAGAATAATAAAAATAAAACCAATAATAGCAGTAATAAAATTCATAATAAAACAATTCCTTGACTTCAATTAGAGATGGAGACAACAACCAAGAAACTAAAAATTAAACAAACAATAATTAGTAATAGTAGCTGTTGCAGCAAAACAGATTTCAAAGCAACATAGATAAATTGACAACCTCGTCATCAATCGATTACTACCAAGATTTGTCTACTATGGAATCATTAAAGAAACAGTTAAAGTAAATGAGTGAGGAAAATGATTCATTAAAACAGCAGAATAAGCAGCTTAAGAGCGAAGGAGAAGAGAAAGACAGAAAGATTAAAGAGTTAAACATAAGATTAGATATTTCAAGGAAATAGTAATAAAACACCAGTGGAAGTGGTTAAAAGACATCAGCTAATTAAAATGATATGCTTAATTAGTAGAAATTTACAATATATTATAGTTTATGAATGATTTTGAGTCACTACTCAACAATCAAGACCTATCTTTCATTACATCAATAGATGAGAAAGGCAATACTTTATTAAATAGAGGTTCTGTGAAAGGTTTCTAAATTCCTCATTAAAATGTGGGGTAATCATCAATCAACGAAGCTCTAGAACAAAAAGAGGAGGAGATACAATCGCTTAAAAACAAATTAGAAATTGTTCAGATGGAAGCCACGTTTAAGGATAGTTAATTTGAATAGTTGAAGGAGGAAAATGAATAACTGGGGGAAAAAGCTAAGAAATGGAGGACTAATCTAGATTAAGAAATAGAGAAGAATTCTAAAACAGTTCAAAACTTGACACAGTAAGTCAAAGATCTTCAAGAAAAGAATGAAATCAAAACATTGAATAAATAAAAGTTTATTATCCAATTCCACCTTATGATGGTCCCTGGACTATGGAAGATATCAAGAAACTGTACGGTGAAATGAGAGCTCCTTGGGATCACACTTCTCAATCAACTGATATCGATGAAATGATGAGAAGAGTGCCAGGTTTGACTAGAAGAGAAGCATTGAGAATTCAGTAACTCGGTCTTACTCCACATGAAGAAGTTGATTATGCTTACTTGGTCGTCAATCTAGGTATTGATGTCTTCTATGAAGCCAATCAGGCTTATGTTTTAAGACAGGTTGTCACTAACTCAAAAGGAGAGAAAGTTGAAGTACTCTGGCCTTCATCAACCTACGACGAAATGACTATGATGTCCTATGGTAATGCACCAATTTGGGAAATGCATGAAAACCCTTGGGATCCAATTCCAGGAGAATTGCCAATCAGAGTTCACCCAGATTACGATTTGGGAGTGCCCTACACATGGTTCGAGTATGAAATGGATAGCAGAATCCATTACTTAATGACTGAAGATCAAATGTTCATTCCTGAGGATGCAAGACCATTCCCAGCAGTTAAGAACCCCAACGCTCACAGTTATATTTGGAAATCATAAGAAAATCTTATCGAGGAGGATGAGATGCGTGATCCCAACTGGTACCCCAAGGACACATACTACAATATCTACAATAAACCAGACCACGAAAGAAATGAAACTGGAAAAACACTAAGAGAGCACAACCTAGGTTGGTGAATACAAGTGTCTTTACTCAACTAAAAGAGTTAAAGACTTCATTGTATCAGACCCCTAACTACACTAATCGCAGATTAAAAATGTGATTATTATTTAAAAGATGAGCTAATTACTTAAAAATTGAAAAACTATAAATGTTATAATTCATCAGACTTTATTTATAATCATAACTCCCAAACTCAAACTATTTTACAAATTATACATTATTTTCAAAAATAACCCTTTTTCTTGAGAATCCCAATCATTACTCCAATAAATATTAAGAAGACTACCACTAGAATCATATCTATGCACATTTTATTAGTCTTCCTGTATTTCTCAAGCACATCAGATAGAGCACTAGCTCTTTTCTAAAGCCTTTTCCTGGCTTTTTCTGCTTTATTATTTACTTATCTGATGAGTTCAGCTTAAGTGGTGATTGCTGTACCTATGTTCTAGGCTTTAAAGTGTATGATGTCTACCATTTCAATTACTTTATCTAGCATCTCATCAATTTCATGATCATTCTCTTCAAACTTCTTCATTAAGTCTTGTTCATACTCATTCATATCACGGAAAGCGTCCTCGTCATCTTCTTGCTCTTCATACTACTTAGCTCTTTTGTTTATTTCCTTCCTTGACATAAAGAACATCTGATTCTCAATGTCAATTTCATCTAGTATTTTAATACCCATTTTCCCTTGCTCATAAGCACACTAATCAGAAAACATATCTCTCAGTACTTCTAGGTTGTCCTGTAGACGTGAAAGTCTGCTAGTTTTATTTTCAAGCTCCTCTGGCTTATATTGGTTCTTTTTTGCTTTTTGACGAAGTTAAGATTCCAAAGTCTTGTGAAAAGTAAATGCTTCATCCAACTGTTGCTAAATTTGGTATCTCAATTCTATAAATCATTAGTAAGTTACTACAGCATTTAAAAATGGAAGTACATTAATTAAAACTCCTCAAATTTCAAATAATCGTTCACTGTTTTATTCTGACGCTTTTAAACTCTCACAATACACTCAAATTTATACATTTGAATTACTTACAAATTATAGTTGCATTCTTTTAATCATTTCTTTCTAACTCATCAGCTCTCTTTTTCAAATTATCTTTTAGTGTTCTCACGTCAACTCTTAGTTTCTAGAAGTCCCGTTCAAATTCGTCAATTTACTTTCCAAAATCTATACATCAATGTTGTTAAAACTCATTCTCACTTATAAAGATAAGTAAATCAAATTTGCCATTTATTTAGATAGTCTATCATGTTTTCAAAATATCAAATATAGATATTGATGAATGGGATATTTATAATGGGTTGTTTAAACTTACTCATTCCTTCCTCAGCAGTGAGTATAATGTACATATTTTCAAGTTTTTCCATTTGAATGTTAAGAAACTTATACTTTGGATTTAGCATCTTTTTCTTCTCTTCATCCTCGTCTTTTTTGCAAGTTGGCCTGCCCTTCCTTGATTTATTTTTACTATCCTTTTTACTCTTTTTATCTTTCTTATTTGACTTAGAGCCGTTGTTTAAACCTAGTTCTTCTGACATTTTTTATTTAAGGAGCTCTTTTGCTAATTAATTTTTCATTTATAATTATTTATGATTTAATCAATAGAATAGCTCGTTACTACCAATTCTATTTAGTCAGAAATATTACTACCAACGTGTAATATATTCCATTCAAATTTCATTGTGACTTATTTTTCGTTACTTAAAAAACTAATTTTGTTAAGTTAATCGAGTTAAGTAATTAAAAGCAACAATTGTTTGAACACTTGCTTTTATTGGGGATTTCGAAATAATTTTTCTTTGAAAGTCTGTAAATTAGGAGTAGGATAGTAAAAGTTATATATCTATTTTTAAAATACATTTAGTTAAAAAATTTACGATAATCAATCAAAAGTAATGCAGCACATTTGTAAATTGTAATAAATAAGAGACTTATAAAAAAAACACTTTTTTAAACTTATTATGATATATATGATTATATGTTGGTGCAGAGTATCCGTGATGATGAATTCCTGAGAACACTCGATAAGTTAAAAGAAATAGATTTTGCAGAGTCAGTAGTCTTGCAGACGTTATTCGAATACAAATTAAAAGACGAACATGATTAACAAGATCTGGCTAATTTAAACTCAATTAATACTTACAATACTTTTTAATATTCTGATAAATTTATAAATTCACAATTATAATGAGTATTAAAGCATTGAATGAAGTAGCAAAGGAGTATCACTCTGGTAAGTTAGATCCATTACTCGCACTTAGAATTGAAAGAAAGAATAAAACCAAACAGAATTAATTAAAGAAGAACGGTAAAACATAACAATAAAAAGACTAGTGATGAAACAAATTATGTTTTTCTAGCGTTTAATATAAAGTATAAAAATTGTATGTAAACTTAAGGTGTCTAATTTTAAGGTTGGTGATTCTTTGTGTTAATTTGATATTATCTTACCTCTTATCTTGAATATTAATGGATTTCAATTAGATTGATCAAATAACCCATGAAAGTTAAATTAATATGAGAAAAAATTGCTAAATGTAAATAATTGAAGATGTGAAAAGATCATACCTTCTTATATATGAAGATTTTTCTTGTAAAAATTATGTACTTATAATCAGAAAAAATGCAAATTATTTTTATTTAAAGCTGTGCAGATATTTAAAGATCTCAATTGGTAACCTATGAAGTAATTTATTGCTTCATAAATTCGATTGCTATGGCTTATCTGAGAAAATCTTCGATTTCTTCTTATGTAATTATTTGAGAAAGCTGTTGGTAATCGTTTTGACACTCAGCTGTCCTTAAAATTGCACTTCTAAGGAAATATAATAGTTTTAGATTAGATAAGTTTTATCTTTCATGTGGAGTTACAATTAAAATTATGATTTAAATCCTAATAATACTTGTAGTAATACTAGATTTATTACTTAGTCTGATTCTTGAGTTTAGACTTCCATTTAAAATCTAGATTGAGATGTGAAAAGTCTGTCTTTTGTTAAATATTCCTGAGAGTATAGTTAATGCACCTATCTCACTCTGTTTTCGTATAAATCTAATCTAAATTTGTTAATTTAGCAAGCACTTTGGAAATAAGTTACTTTCATCTCCTATGGGGTTATTAAGTATAGGATTATTTCAGAGTCATCTGTTAGTTGATTATTGAAAGTGCAAATAAAAGCCAAATTAGCAACTTGATTCTCTTAAATTTTAGCTTAAATAAAACTTTTCTTATCATTCCACTCTTCTTGATCGACATCTAGGTCTTCTTAAGTGAATATTAGAACTTGAGTATTTTATTGTTTGTTTAATTCTTATACAATCAGTTTTATGTAGAAATTTATAAGGCTAGACTCAACTTAGGTAGACCTTTTGCATAACTTCTTAATGTCTCTAATAGTTATTTTACTATCATTGCAAGTAATTGACTCTTAAACTATTTGATCATCGAATTCATTGGTTTAGGAAAGGATATTTTCATTGAGTGCAACTAGATCTTCTTTGCTGAATAGGGGAAGCTTGAATTTTTGAATGTCTTCTGACCTTGGAAGATTGATTTCCAAGATTCCAAGTACATCCTAAGCAAATATTTGATCCTAATTTTTGGAGTAATTTTAAAAGTTTGATACTCTCAGCTATGATCTGAATGGCACTGGATCATCAAGTAGAGAGTCGATATAACATTACAATTAAAACAATTATCTATATATTAATATTAGTGTATTTAGTTTGGGAAGAATCTACATTTTATGCTCTTCTTTAAAGCATAAAAGGTATGTTGAAATCATGATTATTCTATCTCGAGAGAGTTGTGTCAAAACTTGTATTCATATTTGTATTTACAGGATTTATAGTACTTTTAGAGGTATTGAAAATATGTGTCTTGTTATATGGCTGTTCAAATAAACCACTAATATTGAATAATTACTTTTCTTGAATGTGACTCTTGCTTAACCCTTGATTTAAGAGGGTTACTGGTTGTCTTACTTAATCTCCTTAAAATCCGAGACCATTATTAGATTAGCCAATCGAATTATTAATGCTGACTTAATTAACTTGTGACTATAGAATATGCTGTTCCTTCAATTATATCAATTACTCTATCTCAAATTGCTTCGATTTTATTTGATCGTCTATAGATGAAATTTACTCTTTCTGCTCTCTTAAAGTTTTAGGGTCTTCGTTTAATAAGCTGTAGCTTCTTGATCTAGGTTCTAGAGAATTCCCTCTCATTCTAATTAAGTCAAAGCCATTATTTTAGTCTTAATGTTACTTATTATATTGCTAAAGACTGCCATATAGCTAGTGATCTCTATCAAATCTGTTTTAATCTGTAATAAAGCTCTTGAAGGAATTGTGGCTTAACTCATTTCTAGGTCTCTTATAACCATTTAACTGTTACTACTCAATTTTATTCAAATTTTGATCGTTATTAAACTCCTACTAATTATTAGTGTGAGGTTGATTACCGCCTATTCTCATGCTCATGTTTGAAGTGATTGATGGCCTCTCGAACACAAACTATTCGTTTCTATGTTGATTAAAGATTGAACCTGCATTCATATTGTTAGCTGCTATACTTCTTCTTGTAATTGAATCTCTCTCGATGCTAACATACCCTGGTGGCCCATATTTCTCAGCCCCAGGGAAAGATGTGGATTGAGCTAGACCTGTGGCTTGATTATGCATGCGTTTTTTACCACAACATTTTAAGCTCTCCCAATCAACAATAGGACCTCTAAAAGGTCTGGCTATTGTATTCTATAGTCTACGGAAAAACCCTGGCTTTTTTTCTGTCAGAGGTTTCGTTAGTTACATACTGATTCTTGATTATGATTATAAAGATGGTCTTTATGAGTTTAATGGCTATTGCTAATTGTTTTATTGTTATGTAGTTGTTTAATCATAAATAAATTGAAATATAATAGAAAAAATTATATAAAATTAATTGCATAATTTTTGTGAATCCATTGCAATTCAAGAATATATTTTATAACTTAATATTAACTTATTGTAAATATATTTTAATTCAAGATTTGATACATCTGATAAATATAGCAAGATGATATGATGCAAACTATCTTTGTAAATTTAATAGAATAAATTTATTTATTTATTTAACCAGAAACAGAGCCTAAATTTTAAAAGATGGACTACCTTCAAAAACATCTGAGTGACGACACAATCGAAGATTTAAAGTTACTAGTTCTCTCCTTCGTGATTTGGAATATTGTGAACTTAGTAGTGATGTACGCTAAAATACCTGATTCCCACTTACCCAGAAACGAAATGCTAGACTTGCGAAATCGCATAGTCTCATGCTTACATGGCACCGTAAGTATGTTCTTAGCTGCTTACAACACTTATTTCTTGCACAGTGAGTGTGGCTAGAAAAACACCAAGTTTGAGGAGCACATTATGATTATTTCATGCGGATATTTCTTCTACGATTTTATGGTCATGATTTACTTTAACCTTATGGACAGAAGCATGTTTGTTCATCATTTCATTTGCATGATTGGAATGGCTTATTGCGTTATAAGCGACTTCTCAGCCCATGTACTGATTGCAGCACTATTTGTGAGTGAAATTTCAAACCCAGCTATGCATGTTAGAGTTGTGTTAAAGCACTTGAACAAGAGATACACCAAAGCTTACGAATCTTGTGAACTAATGTACATAAGTAAGTTAGGCAACCTTTTTTTCCAACCCCTTCTTCATATTTAACCATAAATTTGTCTATTCTTTGCCTTTATTTATTTAATGATGTCATGAGTATTAACTAAATCGTCAATGTATAGTTTTATATATCTTCGGGAGAATGATCCTTGGATTACCAATTTTATATGGACTCTGGATGTGCGAGCACGACTCATTATTCTAAAAGATCTTGGGCACAGGGCTTATTGTTTAATCAATGTACTTTATAAGCAAAATGGGCTAAATTTTGAGATCCAGAGCAGCTGAATACTCAGAAAGAAAGAAGAAGGGCGTAAAGATGCTATGGTTCCAAGAATTATCAAAAGAGCAAATCTCCAAGATTGACTTATACAACAGAAAAACTTCCAAGCCAAAGATCCCTTGAACGCACCAGTGATAGAATAACAAATAGAGCTTCAAATAAGCTCTCATATATTTAGATAGTAAAAAGGTTTGAAGGCTGATAAAGAGAATACACTATTTATTAGTAGATAATATATCAAATTAAATAGTGGTTGAACAAATTATGACAATAATTATCTCTTTTAAGCTTTACTAACTTATAATAACAAATTCATTTCAAATTAAATCTTTAATAAGAAATTTGGAATAACAGAGTCTTTATTGGATTTTTAAATTTCTAGTTAAATAAATGTAAATTCTTAATTAATTGTGGTAGGTTATTTTATACTAGAGCTTTGCTCATTCCAAATCATTTCAATTTATTATTCATTTTTGCTTTGTGTCTGGTTTAGGCTTTGATGATTTGTCTTGTTTATTTTTCTTACTTTCAATTCTTAGCATGGCATTTTCTCTCATGGTTTTTCTGTCCATGAATAACTTTCCTTTTCCTCCGTTCTTCTAATCATCACCATCCTTTCCTTTTGCGGGGGCTTTATCTTCATTATCACTTCCACTCAAGTCATCCTGACCTCCTTCAGTTGATGGCTTTTTGTATTCTCTATCTCTCTTATTGTCTTTCTTCTAGGTCTTCATTTGTTCTTTGATTTCTCTTCTCTTTTTCTCTTTCTTCTCAAGTCTTCTTGGCTCAACTGCTTTCTTGATTCTTAACTCTCTGCCTCTGAATAAGCTTCTGTTCTTATGAAAATAACTGAAACATTGATAATTAGACACCAATATAATAGTTTCAATTGATTTACGCATTTCTTCTTTAGTCTTGAATTGAACATAAGCAATTCCCTTGCCAATAAAATTATCCTTGTCTCTAACGACTCTTACATTCAAAATCTTTCCACAATCTTCGAAATGTGCTCTCAAGTCTTCGTCATTGAGGACCCATGGAAGGTTTCCAATGAAAATAGTGGTGTCGTAGTCATTCTCTTAATTTTCAGTATCAACTCTTAAGTGCTTATTTCCAAGTTAGATTTGATTCAAGTTTTCAGCTGCTTTAATGGCTGATTCTTTGGTCTTGAAGAGCACATAAGCGTTTTTGGAATCCTTCTAGAGACCATATTCCTTCTTGATGATTTTTCCCTTGTGAGTGATCTTTGACTCGTGATCGCAAGCAATTGAACGGAACCAGATCTTCACGACATTACCATAAGGCTTGAAAAGCTTCATTAGATCTTTGGACTCAGTTTCTAGGGGAACATTGCCTACGAAGGTTGTTCTTTATTTTCTTTCAGAATTCTCTTCTTCGATTTACTCTGGAGACTTCTTTACTTTATCTATTTTCTGTTGATCTTTAGTATTGTTCGAGAAAGAAATATTTAGTAAGAAATATCCTTGATTTTAAAGTAATTATAAACTCAAAACTGTAATATACGAAATTATATTAGGAGCGCACTTTTATGAAATTATATTACCCTTTCTCATTTTACTTTGATGTGATAATAATTTAATGTCATAGTAAGTTCAGCTTAGTAATTTGAAAGTATGGATTTAGTCTTTTAAGAATATATAATATTTGTTCTGTTGCCTTTTGACTTAAACCTTTTATTATTAATTTTGAGCAATATTAGATTTATCTTTTACATCCTCTGCTGAATTATCAACAACTGCAGCTTGTTCTTCAGCTTCAACAATCTCTTCGCTTTCTTCTGGTTAGACTGCCTTCTTTTCCTCAGTTTCCTTGGCTTCATTTTCTTTATTAATCTTTCTATTCTTCTTTTCCTTTTTCTTGTCTTTCTTCTTCTGCTTGTGTTCCTGAATAGCATTTTGCTTTTGTGCTGTCTTCTCTTGCTTTAAAAGTTTTTGCTCTTCAGACTGCTTCTCTGGTTTTTCCTGTGATTGAATCTTTTATTTGTCTTTTCCCATTTTAATTCTTTTGTTAATAAATATACAATTGTATAGTCGAGTTTATATATACTAAATATACCTATACATTTGATTCATTCAATTTCTGAAAGGGAATTAAAACATATGGAATTTTATAGATCAATTATGATAAATAATCCCCATTACCATAAAACTATATACATATTGTAATGACACAAAATTTTGTATGAAACTTAATAAATTCAAGAAAAGAACTACCGGCTCTAAGTTGAATCGAATCAACGATCAATGGAAAATGAAAAGCGAGTGTTCAAAGATCAGTCAGAAGAAATAAAGCGTTTAGAATCTCAAATCAGAGAAAAATCAGACCAACTAGATGAGTTGGAGTTAGAATCATTCAACATGAAATAGAAACACTCCGAGGAGATTGCTAAACTCACCTATGATTTGGAGTTTATTAAGAAGAAATATAGAGAGCTTGAAAGTGAGCAGTAGGAATTCATGATTAAATACGATAGACTTGAAGAGAAATACATTGAGAAAGATGAAATGATGAAACGCTATGAGGAGGAAAATCTATCACTAGGGGAGACATGCAAGATCCTACAGAATTAACTCGAGGACTTTGGGGATAATTAAAACAGTATGATTGGACAAATGAATAATGAAAGACAGTTCTCATCATAGACACAGAACAAACTCAAAGAACTAAATAGAGAAATTGATAGACTTAAATCTGCTTTAGGAATTAAAGAGGCAGAAAATAAGATACTTAAGGAATAACTTGATAGGGAGAAGAAGAAGAGAAAAGAGGCAGAGGATGACATGGACGAGAAAATTGAAATGAATTAAGAGCTTAAGAAGCAAGTCTCTAATTTAGAGAGCTAATTACTATTTGGTGGTAACTCTACCAATGAAGAACGTATTGAATTTGAGAAGCAGAAAATGAGAGAAAAACTGGAGGAACTACTGACTCAGTAAGTTTTGGATTAGGAACAAATAGAGACACTTAACAGAGAAAATGAGTTCTACAATCAAATAATTACTTTGTTCTTGACCATTCAAAAAGTGAGTGACAAGGAGAAGAAGTATTGCTACATGATGGCATCAGAAACTGATATACTCAAGAAAAGTTAACTCATGGAAGCGATCAGTTAATGTGGGGATAAAGCTAAGTAATTAGATGATAAATTGAGAAAAATACTCAGGCAAGTCAGAAAGAATTAGTGAAGTCATGAGTGAATTAATAACTATTATGAATACTTTAATCTCAATATTTATTTACTATACATACATTTTAGACTGGTATAATACTGAAAATTTAATTGAACACCTATAAAAAATAGGGAAGCTGTATATAAGGTGGAATTGGTCCCGATTATCTGGTTGGATGAATATGTCTCATGTTATAAATAGGAGGAGGTGGCTGTGAGTGGAATGTTTTAATATTGGCATAAATATCCTCAGTACTATAAACAATTGTAAGTATTCAGAATATTTTATAAATTTGCAGTAAGTGCTTTATTTTGAATTATTTGAGCATGAATGTGCAAGTAGTAATATCATTGAACAGGAATCACGATAATAATGATATCAAGAATAAATGCACTTTTATAATATATTTGTAACTTACGTGGGGAGTTGCTCTGGAACCAAATGTGACTTGTAATGGAGTGGGTTATAAGGACCATGTGAGAAAGCTCTCTGAGATTTGCTTAACAAAGAAAGAGCTCTCTGCATTTGTGAAGATCTCTGCTATAAGTTCTAGACTGCCTTGTTTAGCATTTTTTCTTTATAATAATTATAGATTATAATTCATCATTCATAATAATTTCAGATATAAAACATTTAGGAGTATCTTATAGTGATATAAGTATTAAAATATTAATATTTTTATTAAATCAAGTTAGAATCAAGCAAGACTGTTTAAATCTGTCATATTAGTCTCCTCTGGTCCTCCCTTGGCAAGCCTGTTACTTTGCCTCATTGGCTTAGAAGGCTCTTTTTTCTCATCCTCTGAGCTGCTGCTATGGTCTCTCTTCTTTTTCTTCTTCTTATCTGACTTCTTTTTGTCCTTCTTACTTTTGTCCTTATTTGCTGAGGATATCTTGCCTGAGTGTGGTTTTCCGCCAATTCCCACAATATTGTTAGTAGTTAGTTCTGAATCATCGAAGCCCATGCCGTTGTGACCACCATGTGCTCCAATGTTTTTAATTGATAGACTACTCTCTTCACCAGCCATATTGTTTATTCCAATTGACGAGTCTTCTGGGTTCATTCCATAACTACGACCACCATGATGACCAGCTCCAGTATAGGCTTCAACTCTACCACCAGCAACTGAATTCAAAAGCAAAGGATCATCTAACTCTCCTGTCATTCCACGCTTCTTAAGTTCTTGCTAAACACCTCTATCAATTTCTTCACGTCTCTTGACTCTTCTTCTCTCCAGATATTCATTCTTTCTTTTGAAACCTTGTTCATACTTAGCAAAAGCACAATGCATAACTCTGTAGAAATTCTGTTTAACTTCCTTTATGTCTTCTTCAGCTCTCATAAATCTTTTCATAAAAATGTCGAATTTCTTGTTCAATCTTATGATCTCAATGCCTGTGTTTCCACTGCCGTCATCGTCAAAGCTTGCTCTGGCTTTTTAAGCGTATTTTTCTTCTCTGTTAAGTGAATCAACATATGCCATATTATCTACGTAACTATTCATTACTGATATGTCATCACCAAAATCGTCCTTTTGAAATTCTTCTTATTACTGTTACTGTTGTTGAGGAAAAGCTTGGCCTATTGGATTCAGAGAAGGTCCTGGGAAATTCTAGGCTATGGTACCGCCAATGCCTCCATTTGGTATAGTTTATAACATCATATTTTAACCGTTTTACTGTATTCCATTAGCTCCATAATTCTGATTAAGTGCACCTCTTATACCAGTTGACATTTGTGATGATTATCCGCCCGCATTAGATATTTGAGAATCAGGATTTTAGGTTGTGATATTTGGAGGGGCTGAGGTAGGTGTAACAAAGTATGTAACTTGGCCAGCTTCATTAGTTTAGCACTTCCCATTGTCTTTTGCAATTACTACAAACTATTCCTTGCTTGGATAATTTTCTGCACCCAGTACTGTATGCCCGAAGAAACTTCTGTGATCCCTTGTTTAAGATTCATTGAGTAAACTCCAACAATTTGTGCACAGGGATTTCGGATTGGCAAGTTATGAGTTCAAATCAATCAGCTTAAAAAACTCTTCAAAATCTTGATTTTCTTCTGAATTAACCGTGTGAGTTTTCTTAAATTTAATTAATAATCTTTTTATCTAATCTGTCCTTGAATCTGACATTGCAACGGTATTACTAAGTAGTAAAATTATTTAATTATATTAAATTTAAACACTTTTAAAAGGTTTTAAT
>ARYC01005404.1:0-36458 GCA_000711775.1 Oxytricha trifallax | reverse complement strand
GTATACAGGAGTTATATTTAGCTCTTCATAAGCTTTCTTAGACTCCTTAGTCTTATGAACTGAAGGGTTATCAACAAACAAGATGATCTCTTGGTTATTAGACTTCTCTCTGAGCTTTTGTAGGAACTCTATATACTACTCTCGCTTAATAGAGCGTGGATGAATAACATAACTCTCTAGGCCTGAATCTTCACTTATACCAGCTAAAATTGCATGGGTGACTACCTTCACTTTTTAATCATAGACTTCTATATTATCATACTTCTTATACCAAGACTTTTTAATAAAGGTGTTGAAGGTGAATACAGTTTCATCAGCGTGTATGAACTTGATGTTATTATTAATAGCTCTCTACATTTAATCATATATATAGTTTAAATTATTACTATAAAATGGTACTGTAAAATCAATCAGTCTCTTCAATCTGTTGACAGTCTTGAAAGTAATACCATTTATTCTTTAAATATTGGCTATAGTCTAAGGAGAGATACGCATGTCAGGAAACTTACGATGAAACTCACAGCTCGCTAGTCTAATGGAAAGTGTGCCCAATACTTCAAAGTTTTCGAGTCGCAGAGGTAGTCAATATGGTGCTGTGAGAACTTTTGTTTTCTTGCAGGATGCTTTCGAGTGCCTGAATTAAAATGCTAAACAGCTAACATGCAGTGATACCTAACAGTTGAGGCACTCTTGTGTAAGAGCTTTGCTATAGCTGCATAATTCAGTGCTGGTTTGACTTAATCTATATTAATGCTCGTACCATACTTAAGCTTAAGCAGTAAATCTAAATATTTCTCATCATTAATGGACCCTAAATTTTGCTAATTTCTATTTCTCATTTTGCAAATTGGCCTAATTTCTCTACTAACCCCAATAAGACCCCAACTTTACCCTACAAATCAAAGCACTTATAAACCTCACTAAGGGGTTTTGAATGAGTGGAGTTACAGGTGCTTTGGTACCAGTCAAGACAAGCATGAATAGCAGTTGAACTGTTAAATTAATTGATTAAAACTTCCCTATAATATATCATTCTTTTAAGTTTAAGTTTAAACTAATCAATCGTCAAACTACCAATACCTCTCTCACCTCCGCGTATTCAAAATTTTTAAACCCCTTAATGAGGTTTATAAGTGCTTTGATTTGTAGGGAATTTGTTAGGGGTTATTAATAGGTTTTAATGTGAAATTTATAGTAAATGTATTTAATTTAATCACTCAAAATGCACTTTTGGATCATGTGGAGAAATCTGAAGTTTATCTTACTTAACCACAACTCTATCTGCTTTATTGATATGTCTGATCTTGAGTTTGGTTTAATTATAATTGACTCTGCCATTAGTTTCATTGATTGAGATACTCTTGTTCTGTCTATAAATTGCTTAATTCTTTGTTTAGCATCCTTCTCACACCTTGTAGAGTAGTAATCGTTGCGAGGTATATCGCACTCTATTATTATTGCTGCTAAAGCCCACACATCCCATTAAAAGTCACCATCTCTCCAGTCTTCTCTTTCTGGATAGTACCCTTGAGTTCCCATTACAGCTCCAAGCCTTGATACTTCCACTCTTTAGTCTCTATTGAAATCGATTATTGCTACTCTTACTGGTGAGAAATTTATCATTATATTTTCTGGCTTCAAATCTCTGTGAACAAACCCTAACTTGTGAAGCTCTTTTATACCTTGTATGGTCTGAGTTGCTATTTATCCAAGCTACATATGATTCCTTTGATCTGTAATGAAATCTCATAGGGTCATTTCAGAGAGTGGTAGTCTGAAAGCAACATGATCCTTGGCAAGGAGAACACATCTAACTTTATTAAGTAGCTACACTCTTTGAACTTTGCTTGAGTGAGTACTTGATACTCATTTGTAAACTCCATCTAGTATTTGTCATCACTTAAGAGATAGTTGAAGGGATACACCTTGTATGCATACTGATGATCATTCATAACTTTCTTATCAAAGGAGTCTTCTTATATAAGGTAGCTTTAAAGTGAAGTGTCTAGGTCAATTTAGGCAAGAACAGGAATCTTTTTATATTGAATTTTAATCATGATCTTTCTTATTTCGGATGCAAGTAGATTGCGTGATTTCCTCACATATTCTGATTTACTAGCTTGTTTAAGCTCTACCAGTTTCGAGATTCTCTTGCTTTTCTTTTGTTTAGTAGCTTCAATTCATCTTCATGCTTTTCAATCTCTAAATCTTTCTCGTGAGCTTTTAAAAGATGCTTCTTTAAATCTCTTGTATGTGCATATTGCTTATGGCACTCAAAGCAATCATACTTTCCGTCAACTTTATCGTGCTTTAAGTTTACAGTTGGCTTGGCTTCTCTATGCTTTTTCATATGCCTATACCAACTAGATTTATGAGCGAAGTCTCTCTCACACTTCTCACAAAAGAATACTTCTACTTCTTCAGTTTGTATAGGCATTTTATTTATACCTTTCTCCTCCTCTCTGTCTCCCACACACTTGTTTGCCATTTATTTTCTATTATTAATTTATATTTTAATAACAGAGACCTCAAGTGATAGATCTGGTAGTTCCTTATGAGAGTTAATCTCACAGCTATCACACTTTTTATTGACGCCAAAGGTAAGTCTCATTTAGTTTGTTGGAAGTGCTGTTGTTTTTCTTAAAATATTAGCGCTCATATTTAAATTTGAATTTAAAATTATAAAACTGCCTCTTTAACTGAGAGCTTATATGAGAGCTCTCCAAGCTTTCAAGTTTCAATGGAAATTTAAGGAGCATTAGAGAAGATATATGAGTGCTAAGAGACGAACCAGCTCTAAATATAAAAGAGAGAGTAACCATTTTAACTTTCAATAATAAGTTGATTATAGCCGTACCAATTTAGGAGGTGCTCCTAATTAATTACGTACTGCTTTAGGAGGTATTTTGTCATTTTATGATTAAAATTAGGTGCTCCTAATTAAGTACTAGCTTTAATTAATGCTCCTAATTAAGTACTAGCATTTTAGGAGCTGCACCTAATTAAGTACGTACCAATTTAAATTTAAAAATATGGAACTATAACAGTAGAAATTGATATCAATCTCTCAAGTTTGAAATCAGTTCTCAAAACCTTCACCATATCCTACTTAGAGGTTTACCTTTTATTGGATGCCCATATTTAATAGTAAGTTTTACAGAGGTATCAATAAACTTTAATTTGAATATCATTTCTTAGATCTGTAAATAAGATGTAGTCAATGATGGATGTAATGAAAAGAGTGCAAGCACAAGAATTGATTCAAAGATTTAGAGGCAAGGAGGATTTGCACCGCTACCTGGTGCAGCAAGTAATGAACTCATAGTTGCTAATCTTTATTATGTAGTTGGTTTGTTCCTGCCAACGATGGAAGGTACTAAAATTTCATTTCTAAGAGCAATACTCTGCGAAGAGAAGAAAGCTTTGAAAACTTAAGATGTAAAGTTAAAGTTTGCAGAGATTCCAAACTATCTAGAGATTTCAGTGACAAACTTATATGATGATGCTATGAACGACCCAGAGGTTTCGCAGTACCTGCCTACTAAGAAGCAGTTTTCAAATAAACTATTTGAAAGAAACTATTTCTTTGGCATACTTGCAACAATTAAAGGTGATTACTTGAAAGAAATTATTCAAGAATCTCATAAGAAAAGGTACAGCATCATTTCAGAAGATAAGGACAAACAAGGGATCAAGATAAGTGAGAGCTGGCTATCAGAGCTGCAGAAGCACCCTTATATTTCAAGTAAGATTTTTAGCTTAACTCTTTAGAAAAATCTGGTACTGGCATCTTTTTGATGAAGGAATAGAGCAAGCTTCACAGAGAGCGAAAGTCGGAGACAAAGTATGAATTTAGCAAGAGACTTTATTCAAATATTTAGCCTCCAGAGTCAATGAACATAGATGCTGGATCAGGCAGCAAGAGAAGAAACTTAGGGGTAGGGTAGCAGGAAGCAGAAGAAAAAAAAGAGAAGCTAGCTCCCTCTAAAGAATTTTAAATGTGATTTATATACTCATTAACTTAAGTACAAAACTTATTTATTTATATTCACTCTCCCTTCTTTAGCACACTTTTATGCCAACTAATTATCTACTCTCTTCGCTGAACTTTTAATAAAGTCTACTGTATCGATAGGTAGGTCATGCATTAGATGGTATAGCAGCAGTTTCTTATAATGACCTTTTAGTATACCCCAGTAGAATTCATTTTCATTAAACTATGGGCTGTAAGGTACGTTGAACACTGGTGTTATTCTTAGTTGTTCATAACTTTTCCTTGTTTCTTTTGTCTTATGAAGTGAAAGATTATCAACGAATAGTATAATCTCTTATTCAGGGTACTTCTCTCTCAGCTGTTCTAAAAATTTGATATACTGCTCTGTCTTAATAGAGCGAGGATGAATAACATAAGTTTCTAAACCAGCATCCTCGCTAATACCTCCAAGAATTGCCATGGTTTATACCTTGACTTTTTAGTCTTATACCTCTATATTACTATGCTTCTTATATCAAGACTTCTAGATGAAAGTGTTGAAGGTAAACACAGCCTCGTCAGCATGAATAAACTTAATATTATTCTATTAGGCTCTCTGCATTTAATTATAAATATAATTTAAGTTGTTGTTGTATCATGGCAGAGTGAAATCAATTCTTCTCTTGTTACGATTTACACCTTTGTATTATATACCGTTTCGTTTATAAATGTTTGCAACAGATTATGCAGAGATCTTCAACTCAGGGAACTGGCGGTGAACATAATAGCTCGTTAGTCGAGAGAGAAGTGAGCCCAATACTTCAAAGTTTTTTCATTAATAAGATAGTCATATTCTTCTATAGAAACTTTGACTTCCTCTTAGGCTAAGAATTCAGCTATTATTGCTTTAATTACACAGTTTTCAAGCAGTGAGAGCGAACAGTTGATGGACTACGCTTTAAGAGCAGTGCAATAGACTTATAGTTCAGTACTGGTTTGAGTTATTCACTGTATATATCACATCCATATCGCAGTTTAAACACTAAATCTATATCCTTTTTATCATAAATAGACCCTAAAAGCTTGTTATTTTTGTCTCGCATTTAATTAATAACCCCAACCCCTAACAAATTCCCTACAAATCAAAGCACTATAAACCTCATTAAGGGGTTTTGGGGTTTTTATTGCAGAAGCCAAGTTCACCAATCCACCAACGATGGTCCAGCTGCTTGAGCTACCAATGCTGGCACCAATGGATCAAGGATGGAGCATGGGGTTTTAAGATCTAGAAGATGAGAATGGATTGCTGGTTGGCCTCAACTCAAGCCAATCTACGACGAATCGACATGAAGTCGCCATGCCAGATCAAAGCCAATTGACGGTGTCAAACGACCATGTTAATAATCTGATTATTGCCAAAGATTAAGATCAAGTGTATGATTGTTCAAGAAAAAATTGGGGTTTATATTATGATGCTAAAGACTAAAATGATCAAAATTTTTCGTAAAATGCAAGGCAACAACTTAATGCTATATTTAATTTGGTCATAATTATTAATTTCAATAATTACCTATTTTGACGTATTTTATGAATTGTTGATCATTAAATCTATTGCAAGGATATATACTTTATTTTCTGTTATAGAAGTTGGTGTGCTAAATTTTTATAATTTATAAATATTGCAAAAAATCAATAAAAAAAAGATCCTTAAATAAAAAGAGGAGAGGGAAGTTTCATGCACCCCGGAATGGTTTTTTTACCGAAGGGGAGTCTCCTGCCCACAACATCAAAATTTAAATTATACTTTGACTCTTCATTAAATCAATTTAAATATGTTTTCAAGGTTTATATTAGCAATCGTCCTATTATGTATTATAAAATATTTTAATTAATAATCAATTACTATGATAAATATTCCAATTATTTTTCTTGATAGATACAATTTCAAATATTTAAATATAAAAGAACTAATTTTAAAACATATAAAATTACTAATTTTAAAATATGAAATTATTATAGCTATATAGATATTGAAAAAATTATAAATTTTAAATGTTTTTATGTTGGGGAAGAATCTTCCAGAACAGGAAACTTCACCCCTAGTATCATTTTTTACTTTTATAAACTCGCCAAAAATTATATTTAGTGTAAAAATAATATTAAAAAAATATTTACTATATAATACATTATATCTACTGCTACTGATGGAGTTTTATATTTTTAACTATAATAACAATAATAGTATATATAAAATTTACATATGGATATAATATTTATATTATTTTAATTTAATATATAGAATTTAAAAATAGCAGGAAGATAGGTTGGCTGATGCTTTAAAAGCAAATGAAATAGCATAAGCATAGTTATCTTTGTCTTAGTAGAAAGTTATATTATATAATTAATATGATATTATTAGAGCAGTAATAACAACCCAAAAACTCTTTCATATTTTTTATTTAAAGTAGAATATTAATGACTACTTTATTAGGGTTTGTGTAAAGAATTAGGATTAAAATTATAAATTTTAATAATTATAAAATGGAGCATATTGTTTTTTTTAACACTAAATAAGTTTAGAGTCATGTTATAATTCTCTGAAATATCTTTTCAAGATTTTGTTTTGTTGTAGCTATTGATACTTATAATTTCTTTAATTGGTTTTATTATAGCAGAATGTGAAAGTTTCATTGATATTAACTAATTTAAACTGATTCGTTGATGGTTAATCTTTTACTTAGAATATCTCTCACTCTTGCGGCTAAAGTAATTTTTTATTGGCATGTCAGTCTCTATTAGTATTACTGCTAGAGCCCAGATATCCCATGTAGTGTCTTAGCTCTCCATTATTTCTGCACAAGAAAATAACCAGTAGAGCCAGCCATTTTTTCTAGTGCAGAATTTTTACTTTTTGAGCTCTATTGAAATCAAGATAAAAACTCTAACATGAGATTGAAAGTTCATCATAATCATTGGTTTTAAGTCTAAATAAAATATTTAAGGTGTTATAAGCAGTTCATTACGATCAAATGTGCAGTACAATCTAAACTATTAATCTTTGCCATCTGTAAACTTATAAAGATTCTCCCTAAGTAATTTTTAGAGGGGAAGTCAATATTTAATTTGATTTTTCAAAGTAGTTTAAAATTTAACTTTTAAAATATCCTTAATTTTTTAACTTTGAATATTCAAGAAAAGATTATTACTTTTTTAACCAAGAAGTAATTGAAAGGATGTATTTTATAAACGTATTTGTCATCTTTAATAATTTTCTCCACTATTTATCCTCTCGAGTAAAATAGATATTAAGAAAATATTAATCAAGAATTTTTAAGACAAAAACTTAGGTTTCTTACCATTTTGATATTAATCTCATAGGTTTGGAAATTTTTGAAAAATTAATTATGTTTGATATTGACAAGAATTCATTCTAAATATATTTTTCAGTTCCTAAAGGATGTTAGGTAAGTGTATAAGGAATTTTGAGATTCATAATTTTTTTATATTATATATCATTTTCACCACAAGGTCACCTCCTTTTAGAAGGGGTACCTCAGCTTAATTTTCTTTTTGGGTTTAGCTTTAATACTTACAAATCTTAAAATTTTAGTAGGATTGAACTGTTTTGATTCTTTTACATCTCAACTCTGAGGGACTAAACTCATTATATGATCTAAATTTTGTAAAGAAATCTTTCTAAAATAAAAATTTTCATAAACTTCTAGTGCAAAATTTGATTATTTTGATAATATAATTACTTATTTTAATGCTTGATAGACTTATTGTTGTTTCTATTTATAATTATCATTCTCGTGTCCCTTTGTAAATTTACTTGTAGAGAAAAAAATTAATGCATACTTTTTAATTCTATTCAACTTAAACAAGTAAAATTAAAACCTATATAGCTGGTTTTGTAATTTCTTCTTAAATATACTCTTTCTCATTAATGATTTTCTTATTTGATTTGTATTTAAATTGCCAAAAGTAGGCTCTCATAGTACAAATCTCTAGAATCAATGCTTTTAGGTGGCTAGAATAATAGTTTTTCTTGAATTTACCCATTAATTTTGCTTATTCAAAAATTTTAGCTATCATATTAGTGTACTAACCTATTTTATAATAACAATGATGATAATTCATCTTGATAGAATAAAAGTAACATGTGGTGATTTCTTTGAAGAGTAAATAAATTTGATAAATTTTATTAGTTCACTTCATATTTTATTAGATTAAAGTATCTAAGATCTACTAAATAAACATTATTAAGAGGAATTTAATGGAGACTTCGATAAAATGATAATAAGTTTGTTAAATTAGGATCAAATTATCTTCTTATATCATTCCAACACTGACTTCCAATAAATTCTCCCTCTCAAGTATTATGCTTTGAAAAATATTGGATTGGGTATCCATAATTATAAATATATTAGTATTTATAAAAAGAGTGAGTAAGATTGAGTCTATGAATGGTGCAATGGATAGAGTTCAATCTAAAAATTTAATAGGAAAATTAGAGTAGAGAGGACTATAAAAGATACTTTTTAAACTTTAGCAAATATAAGTTTTCATCTATAAAAAAACTTAATAGTTGTTATTAATATGCACTTGCTAACTTAATAAATAACTTCAATTTCATTTTAAAAGCTTAAGAAAAAAATTAAATAAATATGATTGAGAACAAACTACCTTAGAATAGATATAAAGCAATTTTCATGATGATTTATTGATGAGTGATCCAGATGTTTTCCACAAAATTAAAACGCTCAAAAAAGTTGCCAAAAAGAACTTTTCTTGGATTTCTTGGAACTCTTAAACTTGAGAACATAAATATAATAAGAAGCTCACAAGAAAAACTACAACATTTTCACTGAAAATAAGAGAATTAAGGTATCAAAATAAGTGAGATCTGGTTGTAGGAACTTTAAAAGCATCCTTCTATTACGATTAAGTTTAACCTATTATTTTATATATACTCTTGGTGATTGTAGAATATATGAAATAAAGAAAACAAAGCATAAACGAGCAAAATCTGTGCAAAGATTTATATAAGACATTTGAAATTTTCATGAATTTTCAGCTATGCTTTTAAATTAAAAACAGTTATTCAACTGAGTATTAAGAGGTAGAAACACAAAATTTACCTGCTCTTGTGCATACTTTAGAATTATCATCGTTGTATCTTTTACCAGCACTCTTAATAAAATCTATTGAATCAATCTTCAAATCGCAGAAACAAATGATAAAGCAAAGTTCTTGAATTTTACTTTCAATAACTCCCAATAAAAGTCTTATCCATTAAATATAGGCTGTAAAGGAACAGAAATATAAGTTAAATTTTAAATTTTTATATTTTTCCTCGAGTTTTAGAATTATAAACAGATTATTTATGAAAAATACAAGAATCTTTCAAACTGTAAATTGTTTCTGTATTTAAATTCATAAAATTTTTTCAATAAAATAGAACAAGGGTAAATGTAAGAAATTTCAAAGCAATTATCTTCACTTTTTCCACAAAAAATAGAAAAAATTTAGTCATAAACTTCTATGTTGTCCCAAGTTTATATAGAGATGTAGTGAAACAAATACAGATTCAAAACACCAAAACCCCTTGGTGAGGTTTATAAGTGCTTTGATTTGTAGGGTAAAGTTGGGGTCTTATTGGGGTTAGTAGAGAAATTAGGCCAATTTGCAAAATGAGAAATAGAAATTAGCGAAATTTAGGGTCCATTAATGATGAGAAATATTTAGATTTACTGCTTAAGCTTAGGTATGGTACGAGTATTAATATTGATTAAGTCAAACCAGCACTGAATTATGCAGCTATAGCAAAGCTCTTACACAAGAGTGCCTCTACTGTTAGGTATCACTGCATGTTAGCTGTTTAGCATTTTTATTCAGGCACTTGAAAGCATCCTGCAAGAAAATAAAAGTTCTCACAGCACCATATTGACTACCTCTGCGACTCGAAGACTTTAAAGTATTGGGCACACTTTCCACTAGACTAGCGAGCTGTGATGTTTCATCGCAAGTTTCCTGACATGCGTATCTCTCCTTAAACTATAGCCAACATTTATAAAAGAAATGGTATTACTTTCAAGACTGTCAACAGAGTGAAGAGAGTGATTGATTTTACAGTGCCATTTTATAGTAATAATTTAAACTATATATATGATTAAATGCAGAAAGCTATTACTAATAACATCAAGTTCATACACGCTGATGAAACTGTATTCACCTTCAACACCTATATTAATAAGTCTAGGTATAAGAAGTATGATAATATAGAAGTCTATGATTAAAAAGTGAAGGTAGTCACTCATGCAATTATAGCTGGTATAAGTGAAGATTTAGGCCTAAAAAATTATGTTATTCATCCACGCTCTATTAAGCGAGAGTAGTATATAGAGTTCCTACAAAAGCTCAGAGAGAAGTATAGTAACCAAGAGATCATCTTGTTTGTTGATAACCTCTCAGTTCATAAGACTAAGGAGTCTAAGAAAGCTTATGAAGAGCTAAACATAACTCCTGTATACAACGTTCCTTATAGCCCATAATTTAATGGAATTGAATTCTACTGGAGTTAAATCAAGACTCACTACAAGAAGCTGCTGCTGTATCATCTTATGCATGACTTGCCCATCGATACAGTGGACTTGATTCAAAGCAGCTGTAAGAGAGTGAGCTTAGATAAGACAACAGTTTGTGCGAGAGAGGGAAGATTGAATGTTTATACATAAGTCTTAGATTTAAATGAATGAATAAGTTCACATATTAAATTAACCCAGAAAGGGATTAGGCTTCTCCTTCTTCTCCTCTTCTTAGGGCTTGCTTGGGCCCATATTTCTTCTCTTAGTGCCAGCTCCTGCATCTATGTTCATTTCATCTGGCTTTTAAGCATCTCTATAAAGTCTCTTGCTCACTTTATGAATTGTTTGTGACTTTCTCTCTCTGTGAACCTTCGTATGTTCTTTCATTAGGAATATACCAGTTCCAGGTTTCCCTACAAAGTTATGAGTAAAAGCTTACTAGAGAGGTATGGAAGCTTCTTAAACTCCGCAAGCCAGGTCTCACTTATTAGTATGTTTTGCTTCTTTTAATCTTCAGGAAAAATAGAGTAGCGTTTCTTGTGAGCTTCTTCAATGATCTCTCTGAGATAGTTAGCTCTCTCTCTTAAAGTAACAAGAACACCAAAGAAGAAACTCCTTTCTGGAAGTTTGTTAGAGAGTTGCTTCTTGGTAGGAAGGTATACTACCAGCTCTTCATCATGCATCGCATCCTCGTAGAGATTAGTGACTGAAATCTCTGGGTAGTTTGGTATTTCTATCAACTTAAATTCAATGTTTTTGAAGGCTATCTTCTCTTCGCAGAGCATAGCTTTTAAGAATGAAATTTTGGTACCATTCCATCGTTGAAAGGAATCAACCCACTATAGTCTTAATTGCAGTACTTATAGATTCCATCCTTGTTCCTTCTCTTCTTATTGAATTTCAAATTTTAATATATAGAGTTCAGGATCCTACTGCTTAAAATCTTAGTATTAAATATGGGCATCTTATAGGAGGTCAACCTAGTAAAGATACGTGGAGAAAGCTGGCAGAAGCTGTAACAAACTTCAGAGATGGAGCTCCATTTTTATCAATTTAGTTCCATTAAATTAGTACTAAATTTATTTAAATTTAATTAGTACTGGTACTAAATCTGTTTAATTTTAATTGGTACCAATTTAATAGTACCAAAACTTAATTAGTACCTAGTTTTAAACTAATGAAGTTTTAATGGAAAAGTTCCAAAATTGTTTCAAAACCTAATTGGTACCAGTACCAACCCGATTTTATACTTGGTTGGTACCAAAATCAAAATTATTAAGTATGAAATTAGAAAAATTATATTTATAAACTAAGCATAAATATGATCTCTAACACCTCTAATTCAACCATAATTGTTGTCGTATCAACTCCTATACAGAGTGACTATAACCAGAAAGGTTATTAGAGCTTAATAATACAAATTTAAATTTGAATTTAAACATGGCGGCTAACTTAAATCGTAAGGCAGTTTCTCTTGGAACAGGTTAATCATTACTCAACTTTGGCTCCTCCAAGAAACCAGAAGTAATCTATATTGAAAGGGAGGTTGAGCTAAGAGCTCTAGAGTTTGAAGCAGAGGACTTTAAAATTTAAGTTTAAAACAAGAAATATAGCGCAGATTTGGGAATTTAATCACAAGCTGAATTGATTGAGGGAGAGAAGGAACAGCAATCAATAGAATAATAAAAAAATTTTAATTTGAAGACTGCTAAAATTTCTTCTCAACTGAGTCAAGCTTGAAGAGGCACATAAAAGAGGTACACTCTGGTATAGCTAACATCTACTTTTAGCATGAGAAAGTAGATGGTAGGTATTAGTGCACTACATGCATGAAGTCTTATGCTTACTCAGCCAAAGTAAAGAGGCATATGCAAAAGCATCATTTAAGCGAATTCCTGATTAAAGATGAGGAAACTTAAAAGCTTGTACCTGCTAAAAGAAAAAATAACTCTCTTGAGTCACAAAAAGAACAGTAGGAGAGACTTAAGAGATAGAAGCGGTTTGAGTCAATGAACCAACCAGCAAATGGTATGTATATAGCATGCTTATAAGAGAGAGCAATGTATATACCTGCATTAAATGCAGTCGACATAAGCAGCTGTATTGAGAACTATTTGAATATTGACGTACCTAACAAGGTAAAAACTTATAGTTGTTGATGAATTCGCTTACAAGGTATATCCATTCAAGTATCTCATTAATAACGAGCAATATTAAAATGAGTTTGCAAGTGAATACATAGTACTGAGAGAGGCTTAGAAAAGATAATGCAAGAACTTAGCTAAGCTCAACGGAGTTATACTTGGTCATGGTTTTATAGCTTTGAGACTCAAGAAGTTTCAAATGACTCTTTGAGAGTATCTCTACCATAATAGATATCCTGATTATTTGAATGAGATACTCACAGAAATGACTAAGGGTGTGAAAGAGTTCTATGATCTAGGATATGTTCATAGAGATTTGAAGCCAGAAAATGTAATACTAAAAATCTGCCCTTCAGAAGCTGTAGTCACAGATTTCAACAGAGCAATAAGACAAGAGATAGTAACTTTAGCTAAGGTCTTTGGTACTCTAGGATACTTCCCAGAGAAATGGACAAATGGCTCTGTATAATGGGATGTTTGGGTGGTAGCTGCAATTATCTTAGAGTGCGATTTGGAAAGTATGTCATACTTTGAAACAAAACATGAAAAATAATCAATAAATTTGGCTACTAAACATATTAAACAATATGAAATATGCAATGAAATTAAGAAGATAGTTGAGATGGTCATAGTTAAAGCTCCAGCATATCCACGATAATCATTGGATGATATACATGAGCAACTACAGACTGCTAAATTCAAGAGGTATCCCAAAGATAAGCAAATAAAATTTGCTTGAATTAAGTAAAGTAATACTCCTTAAATATTCATTAAATTCATATAAAACCTGCGTTTTCTCTACTAACCCCAAGAAGACCCCAACTATACCCTACAAATCAAAGCACTTATAAACTTCACTAAGGGGTTTTGTGGTTTTGATTCAACAGCTTGTATATGATCTTTAATTGTACATTAAAGTACTCTGCATATAATCAAATGTATAATATAAAGTTTTACAAAATACAACAATAAAGCTAATTACTCTCATAATACAAAAAACTGACTTCTATTTATATAATTTAATTAGTCTTATAAACCTCAAGAAATTGGACATGGAACATCAAAGACTAGCCTATTGAAAATTATCTAGAAAAAAATTACTTAGATTCAATGCTTACAAATACTTCAAAATAAATGACATTATAGTTTAATTTGAATTAGACTCAAGTTTATCATCTTAATTATCACATCAATGCAATTTAAACAGTAATCTATATAATCATCACTGCCAAAAACTCACCTCAATTATGTCATATTCTAATAATTTAACATCAAAATCTGCATATACCCTCTTAATTTTTTAAAAATTATATTATAAAAGTTTACTTTTATCAATCAAACTACAAGGGGTTTAGGGGTTTGAATGCTGAATGAGAATAAAATTATGAAAATAAAATAATAAGATATTATATAGGTAGTATAACAATGATTAGGTAATAAAATTTAAATTAATTTAATTAAGATCTTTTATGATCTTTTTTAATTTAGTGAAGATATTTGCTTAAATGAAATTTTATAAAACCTGTTCTAGCGAGTAGTATTATCAAGAAATAAATGTGAATGATTAATACTTATTCAGAAAACAAAGACTAACTCAATTATTTAAATTATAATAAAGTCACTAAACTTTGTGAGAAAAACATAAAGTACTCTTAACTAAATTTTGGAGTTTTTAATTTAAAATTTTGATTAAATTAACAATTTTAATGCAAAAGGAGCCTATTTTTATAATAGCAGGAAATTACAAATAATAAATATAGATGTAAATAAAAATAAAATTATAGATTAATCCTAAAATGAAAAATTTATTAGTTTCTACAAATAAAATTGAAAAAAGGATTGGTTACAAATTATTCATAGACAAAAATTTGAGTATGATGATGTTGATTCAGTAGTATTGAGAAATGTGTTTGAAAAATTTTCCAGAGTTCAATGTATTATTTATAAGACACTTTCAATAATGAAAACCAATAATAATTGATAAATATTGCCAAAATATATTCAAAATGGGAATTCGCAATATATAATTGTTAAAATAATAACTCATAATATAATAACATTCCATAAATTAGTAGGATATAAATATTATTTGAATAAACTGATAAGGCAATTTGTTTAGTTGTTCAATTGATAGGATGTTATTAATTTTGAGCTCTTTTGATAGAGAATTCAAATTTATCTTGACTTTGTAATTGGCTGTATTATTTTATTTCATTGAGGGAGCGAGATAAATTTAGTTTAATTAAACTTACCTGAATTCATTAAAGTATATCCTCACATAAAAATATAATTTATCTCGCTCCCTCAATGAAATAAAATAATACAGCCAATTACAAAGTCAAGATAAATTTGAATTCTCTATCAAAAGAGCTCAAAATTAATAGCATCCTATCAATTGAACAACTAAACAAATTGCCTTATCAGTTTATTCAAATAATATTTATATCCTACTAATTTATGGAATGTTATTATATTATGAGTTATTATTTTAACAATTATATATTGCGAATTCCCATTTTGAATATATTTTGGCAATATTTATCAATTATTATTGGTTTTTATTAAGCAAATTATTTAAGATTAAACATATTAATAAAAACATATAATAAAAACATATAATAAAATTCCAATTACTAGTAAAATGTTTTAAATGTACCATATTGACCTATAGAAAATAAAGATTTATTGTATTTATGATATTGAAATAAGCTGTAATAAATTAGAATGATATTTACTTGATTGCACAACATCAATTATAATCTTTATGGGAGATGGAACAATAAATAGCAATATTTTTAACTTATGGGTGTTATTGAATAGCTTCATCTTATATTTAGTTTCTGAATAAAGAATAATGGGCAGATACAAATAAATAACATTTTTTTCTAATTTTTTTTAACGATCACTAAATTTTAATAAAATCATAAGATAGCCATAAAAATAATTCAATTAATATATAGTTCTCTTATCATAGTATTAGCTCATATTAACATCAAAGAAAACAATTATATTTGTATTAATATTACTAATATTTATAAGCTTTTATAATTTTTATAGTTGAAATTTTACAATGATATTTCTAACTCAATTTATGTATTACAGCATTTTAATTATATATTTTATAAAAATAATATAAATAACTGAGGAATTATTCTTTTCTGATTGTAGTAGGTATCATGAGATTTTTTTCTTTGATTTTAATTATAAATTATATTTTGGAATTAGCGATGAATTCTTTTTGGACAATTCTTTTTTGTATCTTATAATTATTTTTATGTTAAATTAATTCTAAATTATTAAAATTTATCATTAAAATCCCATCACTCTGAATATATGGAAAGTATATTTATAATAATAATCCATAAGACCATTCTTTTAGACTTAGAGAAAACTGAAAACTAAAATTTAAACCCCAAAAGCCGTTAATAGGTTTCTAATTGCTTTAATTTTTTGGGAAATTTGTCGTCGGTTGGTGTAATTAATTAAATGAGAGAAAAAAATTAGATTTCTTTGGGTTTTTTTATAATGAAATTTATTGAGATTTAGTATTAAACTACTTAAAGATTATGGTATTTTCAATAAATAAATCGCACCAGTACTTAATTCTAAGTTTGTTGGCTTGGTATTAAAATGAAGACGAAAACCTGTATGAATTCGCACTTGTTGAGTGTTTAGTTCAAACAACATAACTTATTTTTAACTTAAAAGGAATAAATTTTGAATAGAAATGATAATTCTATAAAAATGTGAATTGTATTAAGCGAGTATTTAATAATATTCTTTAATTTTTTCAACACTAATTGCTAATATTTTTGAATGAATGATGAGAGTTAGCTTTAAAAAATATATTAAGTTTATACGTGCGAATGAGTTATGTTTCCACTTAAAATTTTACATCAAGAGGCATTTGCTTAAGAGATATAGTAAAATAGTGGAATATGAAAAGAATGTCAAGTTCTCTACAATGGCAATTTTTAAATGTATTAAAGAGGGTTTTAGTTTCGAAACTTTTGTTTTTCATCTTCGCTTATTTAAAATAAAAAAGATTGCTTCACTAAAGAAGCTTAAAGTAAGGTAGGTACATTTAACAAGTGATTTACTATTAGTAGAAAGTCTTTCAGAATATAAGAAAATGGTCATTAGTAAGCAAAAAGAAAATTTAAAAATAACACTAATGTCAACGTACTTTAAAGACACAGTTTATAAGAGTTTAATTCTCCTCAGATATGTAAAAAGTTATTTCAAAATTTCTATTTAACACATAATAAATGATTTAAAATATATACAGTCGACTTCATCAATGATTTTCTAAGAAAGTAGATAATAAGTTGGTTTAGTAATGTGCAAAAGAAGAAGAGTGAATGAATAGTATTAAGTTTAGAGTAAAGTTAATGAATATATAAGTCATTATAAAAGTTCTCAGAGAAATCTGGCTTTTATTTTTCTATACCATTCCTCCTTTTACAAAATCGCTTCACTTACAGCGTCCATTAGACTCTTTGTTTCAAATTAATCTTTTGGATTTCTTTATCGATCAAAGATACCATAGTTAGCTCGATTTAATAGCTTACTATTCTATGAAAACTAAAAGTTTATCATAAAAAATTAGGCTTGACACATTGGTTTATCAAACCTGATAATATAGTGGTAAATTTTAATGAGTAATTGTTTCAAAAATAGATGCTTACATACCCCAAAAGTTTAAAATTAAAACTTGAAAGGTTTTAGATTCCCTGGCTGTTATTCAGAGGAGTAATTTGGAGAGGTAAAAGTTTTTAGTATGATGTGTGATTATAGTTTATATAATAATAGTGTGATTTATTCAAGGATATGATGATTACTGCTATGCAAGATCAATAAGGAGACTAACTTAGTAATTATAATAAGAATCACTTAATTATTGAATGAAATGCCATAATAAGTAAAATTAAAGCAAAACTCGATATCAAACATAAAAACAATATAATAGAGTAAATAATGCTGTGGTTGAGTAAAACTTATGTCCTTTCTCGCTTTATCCTAAAGTATATTTTTAGTGATTAAATTTAAAAAAAATTATTTGCTATAAGCATTAAATTATCCTATAAACCTCAAATAAATTGACCCCAAATCAAAGTTTTTATAAATGTCGTATAGGACTTTGGGGTTCTAAATGCAATCTAACTATAGGCTTATATATGAATAACTTTTATTAAACCACAGGATTATTTGTAGTTTAGATATTAATTATATGTTAGCATTAATCAATCTAAAAAACAATTTATTCATAGTTATTATAATGGAACTTGAAGATTTTGAAGCTTTTAGTAAAAGCAAGTACTATAAGTAGATAATTTCAAAAAAGAATCAAACCTGAAATTATTTATACTAGGTTTATAATTTTGAAATAATTTGGGATTTACAATTTGATAATATAAGGATTTTTTTTCAAATAGTTATCATAATTGATTCTGTAGAATATAAAAGAGACTTGTTTAAGTCCACTAAATGAATCTGTTTCTGAATTATTTTATAAAAACTTAATCTTTCTCTATTGTGAAGAAAAAGTTGACTAACATGATTGCAATTTATAATAATTATAATGGAAGATAAAAAGCTAGGAATATTTATTTTTACGAAGTCAACACTATGTATATAACTACTGAAGGAATATAGTAAGTTCGTCTAATATCATGAGCATTTATAATAATTTAAATGACTTAATTATTTTAGAAAACAGATTTGTTTATAATCTCAATTAACTCAAAGTTTTGAGTTTACTTAATTAAGCACTTCACCATTTAAATTAAGTGATAAGACAATTGATTTTTAAATAAAATTATTAATCTATTGAAGTAATCAAAACCCCAAAACCCCTGAATTTGCTTGATTGTGTTTTTTATTGATAAAAGTAGACTAGTAACGCATGCTTTATTAAGGTTTTAATAGGTTTATGTAGGGGTTTAATGTATAAATAATAGTAATTTAAGTGAGTATATGCGATGTTTGGGGTCAGTTAATGATGACTGTGAGTATATAGATTTGTTGTTTAAGTTGAGTTATGGATTTGATGATTATAGCGATCTACACTTCTATAGCAAGACTTCTTCATTAATCTCCTGCTACTGTTAGGTCAAACTTTCTATTAGTATTGTATTTAAAGAGATATCATCTTAGCTCTAAGCCTAAAAGACCTTTAAAATTCTAGTAGCATCATATCGATTATCTTATTAATGATAAGACTCTTAAATACTGGGCTCCTTTCTCTCTGGCCTAGAGGACTGTGATGTTTCATCGCCAATTTCCTGAGCTATGCATCTCTGCTTAATCCATAGTGAACATATATAAAAAGAATGGTATATCTTGCATGACAGTTAATCGAATTAAGGGAGTGATTGACTTTAAAGTTCAATTAATAAGGGCAATTTAAATTATATATTCAATTAAATGCAGAGAGCTTAAGAGCATAATATAAAGTTCATACACGCTGATGAGGCAGTATTCATTTTTAATACCTTCATATCGAGGTCTTGGTATAAGAGGTACAGCAACATAGAAGTTTATGATAAAAAGGTTAAGGTATAATCTCATGAAATCCTTGGTGGAATCAGTGAAGATAGTGGGCTTGAGACTTAAGTTATCCACCCTCGCTATATTAAGACTGAATTATACATTCAATTTTTGCAATAGCTCAGCGATAAGTATGCTGACTAAGAGATCATCCTGTTTGTTGATTACTTATGAGTTCATAAAACTAAAAACTCTAGGAGAAAATATTAAAGGCTAAACATAATACCTTTATTTAATGTTCCTTTTAGCTCTCAGTTCAATGGAATTGACTATATTAGGGCCTATTAAAAGGCCACTACAAGAAACTTCTGCTCTATCATCTGATGCACGATCTGAAGATAGATACAGTAGATTTTATTAAGAGTGCTGCTAAAAGAGTCAGCGATGATAAAGCAAAAGTATGCGCAAGAGAAGGGAGATTTTGTGTTTATAAATAAGTTCTAGATTTAAACGAATGAATAAGTTCACATATTAAATTTGCCCGTAAAGGGATTTGGCTTCTCTTTCTTTTCTTTTCTTAAAGCTTTCTTAGACCTATTTTTCTTCACTTAGTGCCAGCTCGTGCATCTATGTTTATCTCATCGGCTTTTATAAATCTTTGTAGAGTCTCTTATTCAATTCATGCTTTACTTAAAACTTTCTCTCTCTGTTTAATTTTGCTTCGCTCTTTCAACAAGTAAATAGTAGCACAAAGTTTATCTATAAAGTTAGAAGTCTATGCTTACTTGAGATGAATGGATGCTTCTGAAGTTCCTACAGCCTGGTGTCACTTATTTAAATACCTTGTTTCTCTTTTTCTTAAGGAGAGATGCAGTAGCGTTTCTTATGAGCTTCTTAAATAACTTCATTTTAAGTACTCAGATTTCAGAGTTGCAAGAACACCGAAGAAGTATCTCTCTGGCAACTTATTACAGAGCTGTAGCTTTGATGGAAGGTAGAGAGCTACGTCCGGATCGCTCATAGCATCATCATAAAGGTTTGTCACTGAGATTTTAGCGTAGTTAGGTATCTTTATCATCCTAATTACACTAGACCTAAAAGCTAGTTTGTCTTCACTCAGTAAGGTGTTTAAGAAAGGGATTTTAGTTCCCTCCTAAGTCGGCAAGAACAATCTAACTATAATGGATTTATTAATCTTACTTAAGAACTTACCTTGCTATCCCAAATATCTATAAAGGTTCTCTTTACTTCAAAATTTTCCTATTAAATCTTTAGATTAAATTCTCTTCATTTCATCATTCATAGACTCCATCTTGCTTACTCTTTCTAGAAATGTTAATGAAATTTACAATTATGGATATCCATTCTAAATTTATTAAAATCTTACTACTAAATAGGGAGGACCTACTGGAGGTCAACCTTGAAAAGATATGCGGAGAAGCATTGAAAAACTTGCTCCAAGTTTCACAGATTGATTTCTTCCATTTTTATCAATCTATCTCCATTAAATTGATTCTAATAATGTTTAATTATTTTAGGAGGTCCTCCAAATTAAGTTCAAACTTTATTAGGAGTTAAATTTTAAGGTTAAAACTTAATTAGGAGCTTATTAAATTTATAAATGTTTAATAACTTTACCTCCAAATTAAGTTCAAACTAGATTTGGAGGACCTCCTACAGAAACAAAACTTCATTAGGAGTATTTTAATTTACTAAAACGAATAAAATTCTCATAAAATATGTCAACTTACAGTCTTCTATGGATATTTAATTTTCTTACCTCTCAGCCGAGAATCTACCAGAGTGTCTTATATTTGACTATTATAGTTTATCAAGGTATATTTTATCATAATTATAATAAAATATATCAGCGATTTAAAATGAGCGCTAACCTTTTGATAAGAGCGGCATTACTTGGGTAAAGTCAATAAAAATAATCATTCCAGCAACCAAGAAAAGTAGAGACCAGAGACGCATGTACTCAGTGGGATCCTACTTATGACAACTTTGACCAGTCTAGCTTTGAGATTTAAATATAATTTAAGTAGGAGGTTATCATAGAAGCTTTGCAAATTGAGGAGGAGGCTAAAAAATCTGTTATAGAGCATTAATAAATACCAGCCAAAGTTGAATATTAATGCAAATAATGCAATAAAGTTTTCCCTTACAAGTCAACTAATAAGAGACACTTGAGAGATATACACAACGATATGCCAAGGTTATATCTCAAGCATTAAAAGAAAAATGAAAAGTATGTCTGTGAGTTCTGTGAGAAGACATACTCTCATACTAGAGACCTCAAATTGCACTTAAAGAAAAATCATATTCAAAGTTTTGTCTTAATTCATGAACCTACAGGGATTAGATTCCTCTAAAAAAGAAGATCAAGAAATCCAGTGGAGTCTCTTAGAGTTGAAGTCTAGAAGTAAGTCAAAATGAAGAAAGCAGTTAAGAACTTTCCAGTCTCTGAGATTAATAAAATCATGGTTAAAATTGATTCCTATATTAAAAATAATTGACATAGATTCTTCGCTAGAAAGCTACCTTACTCTTGAAGACAAAATAGAGAAGAGAGTCATTATTGATGACTAATATGCTTACAATATATATAATTTCAATTACTTCCTTGCTAATGACAAGTTTCAAATGGAATTTGCTAATGAGTATTATGCTCTTTAAAAGGCAAAAGTTAAATTATTGCAGGCATATCATCTAGCTTGATACTATTTTACTTGGTAAAGATC
Source organism: Oxytricha trifallax (assembly GCA_000711775.1). Lineage (NCBI taxonomy): Eukaryota > Ciliophora > Spirotrichea > Sporadotrichida > Oxytrichidae > Oxytricha > Oxytricha trifallax. Next base: position 14,521 of record ARYC01005404.1, on the reverse strand, counting down.
ATGTAGCCTTCAAGTTTCCTTTACTTGAAATGACTTACAGAGAATTCTTATCTGACAATAGATGTCAAAGATAAATTGGCTAGATAGTATAACAGATAGTTGAGGGAATTGAAGAGCTTCACAAGCTTGGTTAATTTCATAGAGACTTAAAGCCAGAGAACATCATGATGAACTTTCAACCTCTTAGAGTTTATATTATTGACTTCAACAGAACAGAGCTCAAAGAGTGCAAGCCTCTGAATAAGGAAATGTATTCGGCACTCCTGGATATTTCTCAGAGAGAGAGGATTCAAAACCCCAAAACCCCTTGATGAGGTTTATAAGTGCTTTGATTTGTAGGAAATTTGTTAGGGGTTGGGGTTATTAATTAAATGTGAGACAAAAATAGCAAGCTTTTGGGGTCTATTTATGATGAAGAGTATATAGATTTAGTGTTTAAACTGCGCTATGGATGTGATATGTATAGTGAATAAGTCAAACCAGTACTGAACTATAAGTCTATTGCATTGCTCTTAAAGCGTAGTCCATCGACTGTTCGCTCTCACTGCTTGAAAACTGTGTAATTAAAGCAATAATAGCTGAATTCTTAGCCTAAGAGGAAGTCAAAGTTTCTATAGAAGCATATTGACTATCTTATTAATGAAAAAACTTTGAAGTATTGTGCTCACTTCTCTCTCGACTAACGAGCTCTTATGTTTCACCGCCAGTTCCCTGAGTTGAAGATCTCTGCATAATCTGTTGCAAACATTTATAAACGAAACGGTATCTCTTACAAAGGTGTAAATCGTATCAAGAGAGTTATTTATTTCACTCTGCCATTTTACAACAACAACTTTAATTATATTTATAATTAAATGCAGAGAGCCTAATAGAATAATATTAAGTTTATTCATGCTGACGAGGCTGTGTTTACCTTCAACACTTTCATCTAGAAGTCTTGGTATAAGAGGCATAGTAATATAGAGGTATATGACTAGAAAGTCAAGGTTTAAACCATGGCAATTCTTGGAGGTATTAGCGAGGATGCTGGTTTAGAAACTTATGTTATTCATCCTCGCTCTATTAAGACAGAGCAGTATATCAATTTTTTAGAACAGCTGAGAGAGAAGTACCCTGAATAAGAGATTATACTATTCGTTGATAATCTTTCAGTTCATAAGACAAAAGAAACAAGGAAGAGTTATTAACAACTTAGAATTACGCCAGTGTTCAACTTGCCTTACAGCCCATAGTTTAATGGAATTGAATTCTACTGGGGTATACTAAAAGGTCATTATAAGAAACTGCTGCTATAGCATCTAATGCATGACCTACCTATCGATACAGTAGACTTTATTAAAAGTTCAGCGAAGAGAGTAGATAATTAGTTGGCATAAAAGTGTGCTAAAGAAGGGAGAGTGAATATAAATAAATAAGTTTTGTACTTAAGTTAATGAGTATATAAATCACATTTAAAATTCTTTAGAGGGAGCTAGCTTCTCTTTTTTTTCTTCTGCTTCCTGCTACCCTACCCCTAAGTTTCTTCTCTTGCTGCCTGATCCAGCATCTATGTTCATTGACTCTGGAGGCTAAATATTTGAATAAAGTCTCTTGCTAAATTCATACTTTGTCTCCGACTTTCGCTCTCTGTGAAGCTTGCTCTATTCCTTCATCAAAAAGATGCCAGTACCAGATTTTTCTAAAGAGTTAAGCTAAAATCTTACTTGAAATATAAGGGTGCTTCTGCCGCTCTGATAGCCAGCTCTCACTTATCTTGATCCCTTGTTTGTCCTTATCTTCTTAAGTGATGCTGTACCTTTTCTTATGAGATTCTTGATAATTTCTTTCAAGTAATCACCTTTAATTGTTGCAAGTATGCCAAAGAAATAGTTTCTTTCAGGTAGTTTATTTGACAACTGCTTCTTAGTAGGCAGGTACTGCGAAATCTCTGGGTCGTTTATAGCATCATCATATAAGTTTGTCACTGAAATCTCTGGATAGTTTGGAATCTCTGCAAACTTTACATCTTAAGTTTTCAAAGCTTTCTTCTCTTCGCAGAGTATTGCTCTTAGAAATGAGCTTTTAGTACCTTCCATCGTTGGCAGGAACAAACCAATACATAATCAAGATTAGCTACTATGAGTTTATTACCTCTGCACCAGGTAGCGATGCAAATCTTTCTTGCTTCTAAATCTTTGAATTAATTCTTGTGCTTGCACTCTTTTCATTGCATCATTCATTGACTCCATCTTGTTTACAGATTTAAGAATTGATATTCAAATTTAAGTTTATTGATTTCAATTATTTACCTCTGTAAAACTTACTATTAAATATGGGCATCCTATAGGAGGTCAACCTGTTAGAAGGATATGGAGAAAGTTTTGAGAACTGGTTTCAAACTTGAGAGATTGATATCAATTTCTACTATTATAGTTCCATATTTTAAATTTAAATTGGTACGTACTTAATTAGGAGCAGCTCCTAAAATGCTAGTACTTAATTAGGAGCACCCTAATTTTAATCATAAAATCATAAAATGCCTCCTAAAGCAGTACGTACTTAATTAGGTGCACCTCCTAAATCGGTACGTGCTGTAATCATCTTATTATTTATTGTAAAAATGGTTACTTCTTCCCCCATATTTAGAGCTGGATTGTCTCTTAACACTTATATTTCTTCTCTAATACTCTAAGAACTTCCCTTGAAACTTGTAGGCTTGCAAAGCTATCATATAAGCTCTCAGTTATAGAGGCAGTTTTATAATTTTAAATTCAAATTTTAATATGAGCGCTAATATTTTAAGAAAAACAACAGCACTTCCATCAAACTAATGAGACTTACCTTTGGCAGCAATAAAAAGTGTGATAGCTGTGAGATGACCTCTCTTAAACTACCAGAGCTATCACTTGAGGTCTCTGTTATTTAAATAGAATTTAATAATAGAAAATAAATGGCAAATAAGTGTGTGGGAGACAGAGAGGAGGAGAAAGGTATTAATGATATTCCTATACAAACTGAAGGTATAGAAGTATACTTTGTGAGCTGTGTGAGAGAGATTTCGCTCATAAATCAAGCTGGTATAGACATATGAAGGAGCATAGAGAAGCCAAGCCTATTGTATACTTAAAGCACGACAAAATCGATGGGAAGTATGATTGCTTTGAGTGGCATAAGTAGTACTCTCATACAAGAGACTTGAAGAAACATCTTTTAAAAGCTCACAAAAAAGACATAGAAATTGAAAAGCATGAAGTTGAGTTGAAGCTTCTCAACAAAAGAAAATCGAGGGAATATTCTAAAGCGGTAGTGCCTGAGTAAGCTAGTGAGTTAGAGTACGTAAAGAAGGCACGTAACCAACTAACCTCTGAAATCACAAAAATCATGATCAAAATTCAATACAAGAAAATACCAGTTCTTGCGTAGATAGATTTGTATACTTCTCTTTAAAGTTATCTTATTCTAGAGGACTCCTTTGATAAGAAAGTTATCAATGATCATCAATACGCATACAAGGTGTATCCCTTCAACTATCTCTTAAGTGATGATAAATATTAGATGGAGTTTACAAATGAGTATCAAGTACTCACTCAAGCAAATTATAAAGAGTGTAGTTACTTAATCAAGCAAGATGCTGTTATCCTTGCCAAGGATCATGTTGCTTTCAGACTTCCACTCTATGAAATGACCCTAAGAGATTTCATAACAGATCAAAGGAATCATAAGTAACTTTGGATAAATAGCGACTCAGACCGTATAAGGTATTAAAGAGCTTCATAAGTCAGGGTTTGTTCACAGAGATTTAAAGCCAGAAAATATAATGATAAACTTCTCACCTGTAAGAGTAGCAATAATCGATTTCAACAGAGCTTAAAGAGTGGAAGTATCAAGGCTTGGAACTGTAATGGGAACGCAAGGGTACTATCCAGAAAGAGAGGACTGGAGAGATGGAGACTTTTAGTGGGATGTGTGGGCTTTAGCAGCAATAATAATAGAGTGCGATATGCCTCGCAATGAATACTACTCTACAAGATGCGAGAAGGATGCTAAACAAAGAATAAAGCAATTTATTGACAAAACAAGAGTATCTCAATCAATGAAACAAATAGCAGAGACAATAATAATTAAACAAAACTCAAGATCAGACATATCAATAGAGCAGATAGAGTTGTGGTTAAGCTAGATAAACTTCAGATCTCTCCCATATGATACAAAAGTGCATTTTGAGAGATTAAATTAAATACATTTACTATAAATTTCACATTAAAACCTATTAATAACCCAAACCCCTAACAAATTCCCTACAAATCAAAGCACTTATAAACCTCATTAAGGGGTTTTGGGGTATTGATTGGAGAGATGGAGACACTTAATGGGATATCTGGGCTCTAGAAGTAATAATAATAGAGAACGACATGCCAAGAAACGATTACTTTAGCTGCAGGGGTGAGAGAGATTCTAAGCAGAGAATCAAGGGATATCTCCATAAAAATAAAATAAATGGAGGTCTCAGAGAACTTGCATACTCAACTATTATCAAGCCAAGCTAAGAGAATTAACAAACAATAGAAACAATCAAATATCAACTTAAGAAGATAAAATTCAGAATACTGCCACATGATTCTAAGCTTATGTTTGGGTAAAATATTTTTAGAACTCACTTGTTATACTCACTTAAATACTAATAATTAAACATTAAACCCCTTACATAACCCCTATTAAAACCCTAATAAAGTATGCACTAATAGTCTACTTTTATCAATAAAAATCTCAATCAAACTACTGATAGGGTTTATGGGTTTTGAATGGTCAAAGAATAAAGAAAATAAATTGAGTGAAGTAAAAAGAATAGCTTTTGAAAATAACCCTCGACAAATAATATGATATTAAAATATTTATTTTAAAATTTGAATAGGGCTTTATGTATTCATGGATGAATAATTGAATCTTAAATAACAAAGAAAGCTAAGAAACGTTATGTCATAGATTAAATTCAAACAAGTTTTACCTCAAGATATTCATAATACTCTAACTTACTTAAAAAGAAAGATTAATCAAAATACATTATTTAGATGAATGATCTAGCTAATTCAACCCCCTAAACCCCTTGTAGTTTTATTGATAAAAGTAGAATTTTAAAATATAATTTATTAAAATTTAAAAGGTTTATGCAGAGTTTAATGTTAAATTATTAGAATATGACATATTTGTGGTGAGTATATGACAGTTTGATTATATAAATTACTGTTTAAAATGCATTGATGTGATAATTAAGATGACAAACTTAATTCTATTTCAAATTAAACTTAAATACCATTATATTTTAAAGTATTTATAAGCATTGAATATTAGTAATTTTTAAAAAATAATTTTGAATAGTCTAGTGAGCTGTGATGTTCCATCTGCAATTTATTGAGCTATTTAAGACTAATTAAATTATATAAATAGAAGTCATTTTTTTGTATTGAGAGAGAAATTAGATTTATTATTGTATATTGTGAAACTAGTTTATATTATACATTTGATTAAATCCAAAGTACTTTAAAGTATAATTAAAGATAATTTACAAGCTGTTGAATATGTATTTGTTTAAATACATTTCTATATAAATCTTGGTACAACATAGAAATTTTGTAATTTAGGGTTTAATAAGGACAATAGGTTGATCTATGACTTAGATAGTGATATTTTCGTTAGGGTGGCTTGAAAAATATGATAGAGATAAAATTACAGTAACACATCATTCAGTCTTTAAATAAAAAAAAGATCTCTAAAATAAAATTAAAACTTGGAATTGTATTAACCATACTCTTCAACTAATCATCGTTTTATAAATTCATGATGCTAATAAAGAAATTTCAACCAAAAGATATAAATTGCTTTTAAATTTGATTTAAATCACGATTATAATTAGTAAGTATCAAACTAAGCATAAGACAGTCATATAATAATCTATGTGTAAAATAACTACAACCAATTTAATTTTATAACAAATTATTAATTATAGATTGTGTTTTGCGTCTAACTAGTCAAAAGTAATAAATGCTTGAGATAGTTAAAGAAATGGATTTATAAATATATTTAAAGTAAGAGGAGTTTGATTAAATTTTTTTAATTTCTATAATTGTGATATATTATGTTATTATATTGTTTTTTATTTAATCCTAAAATGAAGAGAAGTCAAAGAAACAGTACTACAAATATAAACATAAAATTGTCAAATAAAAACTTATAAATCACAAGCTGCAATGACAGTATTTCAACTTGATAACTTCAAATTTATATATATTAGAAATATTTAGTTTCAAGGTTGAATATGTTTATATGGAAAGAAGTGATTATTAAAATATGATTATATTATGTTAAAACTGAAAGTTCTTCTTGAATGTCCAGAACTAAAAGATGCATAAAAGTGCAATAATTTTCAATTATTATTAATAAGATATATTCTAACACTTGAGACTTATAAGCTTTATGCAGACTTAATTAAAGACCCTAAGTTTAGAGAGATATCGTAATAATTTGTGAGATTGGTTTAGGTGAATATAAATTGAAATCAGGTAAATTTGACAGCTAAATACCGTATAATCATATTACTGATTTGGAGGATTTTACTAATTGTATGCTTTTGAAGTTAGAAGAATACATCAATCTAAAAATCACAATTATTATTATTGTAAAAATCAATGAAAATCCTTAATATTTGCTTAATATAACTTTTGAGAGTACGACTAATATATTTTTATGTTATTGTAGAAAAATCAAAAATTAAGTATTTATTGAAAATTTATCATTTTTATATGCTTTTTATGAAGTGAATACGAGCCTGTCTTTGAATTTTACTTTTACAATTTCATAAAATTTAATTTATAGGGAAATAAGATCTTTTGTAACATACTTAGGATTTTAATTAATTTCAAAAAATTAAAAATAATACAAATAATCTTTTGGAGGAAATTTCAATTTAATTCTTATTTTACATCATTAATCAATAGATTCTGCATATTAACAAACTGACAGAAACTGATCTGAAACATTTTGTTGAACGATTGACTTTGGCATTTATTTTATAAATTGATAGATTATGATAATTTATTTTTATATAAATAATAATAAAACAGCATACAATGCCTACTACATACCTGTCTTCAATTAAAATACAGGATTATATGAGATATCTGCTAAAAATTCAACAATAAAAAGTTTCCATGACTTTGCCCATCTAGTTTTTAGCAAATTACCCGATGAGCTAAAATATATCTTTAAGGTAAATTCAAATTTGAATTTTAACAATTTGCTAAAGGAATTTAAGGAAAAATATTCAGAACCCTATGACCCTGAAGTGATACTTGAACCTGGCTACTAACATGCAAACATAACCCTTTAATAGCAGGAAATTTAAATTATAAAATATATTTTGTAATTATTAAGTACATATTGATTAATGTCAGATTAATGTCAGATTTTATAAGTCTTACTTATTATGGTTATCTACCGCCCAAAAATTCTAAAACAAGCTACTCTCCTATAGTTTTGTCTTATTATTTCGTATTTACTTACCTAACCCATCACTTTAGTCAAATTACTCATGTAATGTTGTATCTATTTATTCCATATTATATAAGCTCTGGACTTGTGTGACATGATCAGTATTATTTTTATAAAAAAGTATAATTATTTTTGAATGATGGTTGATAAAATACTGATTAATAATTTGATATTTCATTCAGCAATCATAAAGGCATAAAATAATCAAATTGATATGAGTTTTTGTGCTTAAATTAATTTAGCAATAATGTTTTGAATCGTATCTTAATTATCAAGTCTTTCTTCCATCTATTAAAATTCAAATTTAAATTATAAAATATCTTCTGAATATCTCATCAAATCTCATACTCATGAGTTGAAAGATCTAATTTATTAATACATAAAAATATTAAAACAGAAAACTTCACTTTCTCTTTATTTCGATATACTCGTCATTATTTGACTTTGAAATTTCATTAAATTTTCTTCTTTTTGTTTTTTATGAAGATTCTTGGTCTTGTTTCTGGTGCACATTGCTCTTCGGAGTCTATAGGACAGAATCCATAAAAGATGAATCATCACATGCAAAGTTATCCTTATCATCATCATTTAGTGAAAAATAAAAATTTTAATTTCTAGTCCCTCCCAAAAGATTTAGATTTTCTATAAAATTAAGCAAATTAAGTTTGACTGCTATAATTTCACAAATATTTTCTCAATTTAATCTTTAGAGTTTTCGGTTGTAAAATGATTCTTTTATTTTGTTAATTTTGTTTCAGATTATTATATAAAAAATAAGAAAAATTGGGGTTAAATAGCTATTTCAATATAAAAAAATTAAAAATAAGTGGTTGGTGTCGAAGATTAGCCTATCTCAATATAAAAACATTCAATTATATAAAAATATACTCTGTGCCTAGGGCAAGGTAGCTCTGGCATTTGATTTTAACTCTTCAGAAACCTATAGTTACTAAAATGTGTTCTTCAGTTACTATATGTTCATCTAATCCCCACCCATGTTTTGAGTCACTTTATGTTTGAAGGGTTTTGTTGGTCGTTGTTATTTTAAGGGTTGAAGTTTATAATTAAAGTAAATTAAATTTTATTGCAATTTATTATTCCTAATTAATTATTGCTGAATTGAGTCTTCTTAAACTTATTACAAATTTTCATGTGCACGTACTACAGTATTATTTGAGACTGTTGCTTGGGATAATTTAAATACATTATTATAAAAATTTTTATAGGTATAAACTTTTTACTAAAAAAGTCACTTATAAGATTCATAAGTTGATTTACTTTAATTAATTGAACAAAAGGCATTTGGCAGATAAAAAGAAAAGTATTATATGAAATTATCTTTTATAATTTTAAAATCTATCCCCAAATATTTATGATGCATGCTATTACATACCTATTTCAACATCAACTTAGTTTAAACGATTAGACTCCAAAGTGTCTGGATGTAGGCCAACTATCTCTTAAATCTAATTCTTGAGTTAAGCATTTTCATTTTTTAAATTTGAATTTTTCAGTGCTTCATCCTATAGTTAATTCCGCAATTCGCCTATCTTAAGCTCATATCTTTGAATTTCTTCCTATTAATCGCGGACTTTCTACTATGAAATTAGATAATATCCTATTTAGTGCTTCCTGCTTATATAAATATAGACATATGGTTAAATTTAAGATCCAAATTATCAGTTTAGTGTATAAGTAACAGGCACTTCTAGATTTTAAGACTGTTTTGATTAATATTATATCATATTATTAAGGAAGTATTTGTATGTAAACTATTTTCAGAATGTCTGAACCAGTGTTGAGGAATAATATGAATAGTAATTATAGTCTTTTATCTGGGAAACTCTTGAGAATGTTATATATATATATATATATTTCATAATTAAGTAGTCTCAAATTGCTCATTAATAATTTAAAGCTTTTGATCTTCATGGTTCATACTCCAGAATACTTCTAATTGCAATTAAGATAATTTAACTAAATCAATCTGGTTTTTGTCTTATAGTCGTTACACATGAACAAGAATATCATCAAATTATAATAATATTTGTCAATAATCTTCCTAAGTTTTAGAAATTATTTGTCTGAGCTAACTTCTTCTAAATATGTGATTTATTATAAATATTTTCTCAAGTGTTCTATTCACTCCAAGACCATCATCATTGAATTTAATTTTATAACTTTCAGTTTTCATACCATATTATAAATTGTATCTTATGGGTATATTAGGCCAATTAATGTTTCATCTTGTAATCCAATTCAGTGAGGTCACTCTCCCATACTATAAGTTTCCATATAATTTACTATATTAGTATAATAAACATTGATAAATTTAGGAATAGGAAGCATCTTTTTTACTTCCACTTTATAATATTTTTCTATAACTCTCTAGCAAGGATTAGAGACCACATTATTGAAAGTACTATAAAATATAATATTATAAATTTCACAGATTTTTAAGATTTAATTTGGTTAGAATAATTTTTAAAAAATAATTTTATTCATTTTTTATCATTTGTGAGTATTTTTTTTCAAAATTTCCGAAACTGAAGTGCATCAAAACTAGATTCAAAATTAAAACTTTAATGAAGAATTTTAGACTCCAATCATAGGCAATAATTGAACGAGAGTTTTAAATAATTTATCCTATATAATAATCACAAGAAACTTGGCAAATCTGAATAAAATTACAAAAAACCACAACCACACTAGTATCCAATGAATTTATTTTACAATATTAATCATTTCTATTTTTATCGTCAAATTTGGAATCAATTATTAAAAAATGGAGTCATTTTATATTAAATATTTATTTATCCCCAAAACCCTGTTTTGCATGATTTGTAATAGGTATAGTAATTGTAAAATTAAGACATTAAAAATTTTGATTTAAATTTATAAATTAATTTAATAATTTGATTTTAAAAAATAGGAATACAAAAATATTTGCAAACCAAAACCATACCACACAATAATTTCTGAACAATACTAAAATCAATATGCAAACGAATATTGCATAATAATATTAAAATCATGTTTTTGAATATGTAATATTATTCTTTTATTACGTGAATGAATATTAAATTATAATGTAGGATCGATAAATGAAATAATTCTCTACTTTAAACCAAATTTTAATGTTTTTATCTATATAACATATTCTAAAAATGATAATGAACACTAGAATTATTTATAGTTTTATTTCTTGACATATCTTTAAATTTCTATAACTTCAATAAATCATTGAAAAAAATAAATATAATAAAATAAAATAAATAATTCTCAAATCTATTCGTGTTTCGCAATAATAAATAGCTAAAGCAAAGCAAAATCTAATATGAAGATAAATTTAATTACAATGCGAATGATGCAGATATGTAGATGTAGGAAGTAGATTATAATTCCATCAAGTGTAAGTGATAAAATTTTAAATCGTGTTTTCATGATTGTTCGAATAATTCTGCGCTTAAAAACATAGAATTTATCGTATTATTACTAAAGCATATTAATAATTGTGCAATTTAGAATATTATTAATGGGTTTGAATCAATTTTGTGGAAAAATTCCATATTTTTATGGAATATTATTTATTTAACAATAGTAAATGGATTAAAATGTATCATTTCAAACTAAGTTTTATTTAAGCTAATTTATCAAATAGTGAATGAGTAAAATGACACAGAAATGTTAAGATTAATAGAGCAGTACTTATACAATCAAGGTTATTAGTAAGTATAAATTATACATTTTTCCCTGTGTTTTATCAGAATTTTAGTTCATTAATTTATCTTAAGCTAATTAATCTTTATTAATTCAGGTAAATTGCTAAATAATTGGAAGATTAATCTAATGTCAGAATGGAAGATGAATCGGTTAATTAATTCAAATAGAAAATCTTGCAAGGCGAATACTTCCCACAAAAATCAATGGGTGATCAGATGCCCCAAAACCCCTTAGACAGTTTGCAAATTCCAGACTACTAGCAACGCCAAATTCAGTTCTATTTATATGAGTAGCACTACCTAGAACTACTTGAAAGAGGCCTCAAAATTGAAGCTATTATGGTTTTATAAAAGGAATTAGTACCTAGATGCAGTGATAAAAATAAATTACAGCAACTTGCATAATTAATCACATGTCAAGTTGCATTGGAGGAATATGTGAATGGATAAAATGGCTACTCTAATGGGTAAGTTATGTGTAAATTATGTGGCTAAGAAATTAACCAATTATGGTATTTTAATGACATAAATTGCTTTGATTCTTAAATCCTAATTTATAGCCATACTTAAAATGATCAGCTGAAACTAACAAGCATAGACAAGGAAGATTTTCATGATGATTAAAATAATAGCTTAACAAAAGGAGACATGCCTTTTCCCCATTAAAATGATGTTTCCATCACTAAAGCAAATCTATTAACAACCACTTTTATAAAGAACACAGAAATTAGAACGAGGGCATCTTGGAAAGGTAGTGAGGAAGAAGGAAGAAAAGAATTGCTTGAAAAGATTCAAAAACTTATACCGCCAACTGTTATGATGCAACCTAATAGACTTTAGCTTTTGTGCAAACAAGCAATTAGTCAGCAGATTCATTCTTGCAAATTTCATAATGTTTATCAGACTTAATATTCGCTCTTAGACGACCACATTTGTACTAAACAGATGATCCCAACCAAGTGCATTTAAGAAATTAATCTACATTTTACAAAAAATTAATTAGTAAGCATTTCAATTGCCGTTTTGAAGCAACATAAAGATGAAGTATGGACGGCTATATTCTCTCCTTCAGGTAAAAAACTTGCTACTTAAGGCAAGGATAATTTGGTTTATCTCTGGTCTTTTACTCAAGTGACTGATAATCGCTACGTAGATGCAGTAAGCGGCAAAAACTAAGGCTTAAATAATGGATACACATAGTTCAGCTAGAAACCTTATAAATACCGAATTAAGTGTACTCATGAAATCCGAGCTCACAATAAATGCATAAATTCTCTTACTTGGACTAATACAGATGATAGATGGTTTGTGACTACATCCCTGGATTGCACTGCTAAAATTTGGGATTCTAGGACTGGCAAGCTTTAATGTGAAATAGTAGGGAAGCATGCCGAATCAGTGACTAGTGCAGTGTTCTCAGCTGACGATAGCAAATTGATTACTCTAAGTACTGATAAGTATATGATTGTGTGGGACATCAGAAATTGTGAAGATGATCTACAAACTATTCCTGAGATGAAAAGATCGCTTAATTCCTTTAAAAATTCCCGTTTCACACCCATTTCTATAAAATGTTTAAATTTCTAGCAATACAAGCAACAACAAACAGTCTCTCCCCTATAAAGCTGTAGAATTGACTAGAACTGAAACTAGATGCTGCTTAGAACTTGTAATCTCTCAGAACAGACTAGTAGCCAAAGGCCAACTACACCTGCACATATTCAATATAGCCAATGGAGATGGAGAAGATTGTTTGTTAAGTGCCTTTGAAGACACTGATTGCTAGTATGAACTGGAGACTGAGGACAAAATATTCAGAGTTTCATTAAGCAAGGATGGCAGATACTTATTGCTAAATAAATGAGAAGTACATAAATTCTTTAAATCGTAGGATGAAAAATTAATATAACCAAAGTTTGAGGATAAACTATATAGTATCAATATTAGCAAATATCTCATCAGAAGAACCAAGAATTGAAATGTACGATTTAGATAGGAAGCACATATAAAGAATTTATTATTATTAATCTTTCATGATACAAATTACAACATTTCTATAATATATTGTTTTAATTATAATCCGCAAGTTCACTGGGTTTAAGCAGCAAATCTTTCTTTTAAAATGTGACTTCGGTGTGTAAATGAAAGTTTCGTTATTTGTGGTTCTGACGATGGTCTCATTTATATTTGGTCCAAAGAAAAAGGCGACATAATCTAAAAACTCGGCCAGAATCAATTACAACAAAATGAAGGAGATAGCTTCAAGAACATAACTACTGCTAAGTCAGCAGCCACCCAAAGAAAGAAACGCAGTATTTTGGATAATAATCATAAACATACTGTGGACCTAGGTGCTCACACTTAAGTTTGTAATTCTGCAAATTGGTGCCCTAGCGATCCATTTATCGTAGCAAGCGCCAGTGATGATTAAACTGTGAGAATTTGGGGTTTGGAAGACATGAGCCCAGCTGATGTGATAATTGATAAGAAAGAAATCAAGAAGATCGATGGAACAGGTAGTGGCAGCACTAGATATGACAATGTTGGAAACTCAAATGGCACCAACTATGAAGAAGAGGACGACGATGATAACGACGAGGACGATGACGACGATGATGAAGACTACAACGAGAATCAAGATGAAGATGAAGAGGGAGATAATGACGATGATGAAGACGAGGAGATGAATGATGAGAGTGATGATAATGCCCAACAGGAGGGAGGAGCTAGTGGTAGACATGGCAGAGCCAACTTTATGCGAGGATTGATTTAAATTCAGGAAGAATACGAGGATGATGAAGACTGGGTTGAGGAGTCGAGCTGAACAGATAATTATTTCAATTGAGATGACTGTAATAATAATAACGATGATACACATGATTGAACAATAAAAAATAAAACATTATCATCTGAGTACCTATATATGTAAATTATTCTTTAAAAATAGATAAATTTACCTATCTTTTCCCAAATTTATACAATATATCACCTACTGTCGATGATTTAGTGTTAATTTAAAAGTACTTAATACATAGTTTGAATTAAAGATAATGATATTTTTATTGTTATTCACTGCTTTGCCTTAGGTTTGAACTCCACAGCTGTAGTATTTAGGGAGGCACTTTCAATTGTTTATTCATTTACCTGCTGATTTTTCTTGCTTTTGGGTATAAATTCCTAGCTCTACTAAGCTAATTGGCCTAATTACTGCGATCCAGAGGTTTCCTGTTTCTTTTAAGGAATAAATGACTACGACTATAGTTTTAGTTAGGCAC